>LBNU01009754.1:12309-37938 GCA_014162995.1 Artemisia annua | reverse complement strand
TCACTACTAATCATTATGGATTTCAAGCTATCTTTTGGGAACTAAACTTTGTGTCTTAAATTGCCGATGTCGGCTAAACAATGTTGTAATGATATACTTTTCCTTTAATGTAAATTATGGTATTGTTCTATATCTCTTGTGCGATGTATATTGATTATGTTGCACCTCGCGTTTCCGCCTCCGGCGGGGTGTGACAATTGTACAATGGCAATAAGCTAAACATTAACTTCAATGATCGACTTACATGCTAAATTGCTAATAATTTGTAGCCTCCAACGACAGTAAGCATTTGGCATTAAAATAAAGTAATTCTAGAATAGCTTGTCAATTAAATCCAAAATGCATCTAACATATTAATTTAATAACCCAAGAAAAAGCATATAACATATGACATATAACGTATGACAATTTTTTCTTTCATATATATGGAGCCTAAAATGAAAAATAAACTAAAAAGCCTTTATGTGTTACCGGGTTGAATCCGAACCCGATAACATTTGAAAAATAAACCTAATCCGACCCAATAAGGATATCGGGTCTATCGGGTTGACACGATAAACCCGATAAGCATAGTTGGACCCCGAATGAACCCGACCCTATAAGGCTTTGTCGGGTTCGGATTGTGTCAGGTCAACCCATTTGACACTCGTAATTGTGATGATGTATGTGAGCATACTATTATTTGACTAAGTTCAAAGTAAATTTGTATCTGTTGGTATACGAAAAGATATCATGGTTTTGGTTCTTTTAAATTGAAAAAAGCCGGTTTATTTGTGTTTACTATTTTGGTACCTATTTGGATTTGTGTATAACGAGTATATAAGTTTTTTTCTTCTAAAAGCTAATGACCATTGTTGGTTGAATTTGTTATTTAAGCTCTTACTGTTTGTTCAAATTTGTGTTTTGGTAAGGTATGATTTTGAATCCTAGAATTGGCTGTGATGATGCTTAATTTCTCTTGCTGTATCTGAAGAAGACATGTTCCTTTTTAAACTAAAGAGAACACAATTTACTGTGCCTCTTAGCTTTGCAATGACTATCAATAAAGCTCATGGCCAAACAATTCACAATGTGGGTGTGTATTTGCACGATTATGTTTTCTCGCATGGCCAACTTTATGTGCGTTGTCTAGAGGGATGTCACGTAGAACAACAAAGGTATGGGTTAAACCAGTCAAAGAGTTTCGTCAAGCAGGAATCTACACGTCAAATGTCATGTATCAAGAAGTTTTACGCGGCGAGTAACGTGTGTTGTTAGTTTTTATCTCATATCTGATGTAATGTTTTACTTTTAGTTTCATTAAATGTTTTTATATGTTCTTTGATAGATGTTAAGAATTTTTTCTAGACTTTAGATTTCGTGCAGTACAACCGCTTGCAAATACATTCTGATCGGTTCAGGTTCTATTTTGAATGCTACACAAAACACTCACCACAATATCACAAATCGTTAATTATCTGCCGCTAGGAATTCCGTTGCTATGCACGGGTACTCGCCTAGTTATTAAATATCTCAAAATACCGCTGGTCACTTTCTTTTTATGTTTTGTTAATTGTTAATGAAAAAGTTAGCAAGGTTAAATGGCGAAACTCATTGTATTTAATACATTTAAAATCTATTCTTTATCAAAAAAAAAAAAAAATAATGCGCTGAAGCAAAATATAAAAACTTTGGGTTATTGCAGTGACTACTTATTATGTAAACCCTTAGACTAGCAGTAACAATGACTCTAAAAGAGACCAAATTGTCCAGTCAAATTAACATCAACTCAGTTTTTTTTCAAAAAACCAAAAATAGACCAAATGTTCGTAGCAAGAGGACAGCGCTTGACCGAACAATTTTTCTTTTAAATTAAAAAGAATTACAATAATAATTAAACCACTTTTCATTCATTCAAATAGAAGTACAAGTGGTTTAATTTTTGTATTATTTTTTAAATTTCGTGTGCTTAATTATTGTATGTTTTCTTAATTATTGTATCATTCAAAAAAAAAAAATACCGAAATATAGAAAACATACAAAAATTAAAAACATTACACGAAAAGAAAAAACAATCGTCCTATTTGTTTTTTACATGCTTCTAAACGATTTTAGCACTGGTTTGATTTTATATTTGCCCCACTATTGTAAATAAATAATTATAAATCTCGTAATTTTTTCAAGATTCTTCCTTTAGAAAAGTTTCAATCAAAGCACGTTTTTCTTGCCATTCATGTATGCTTTAATCATATTATCTTCAGATGTGCTCGCTTTGTCAAACTACACAGCTAAATCGATAATCGCTTGCATACGAATTGTTTGGTCACTAGTCTTATATATTTCGCAAGTATTAGTTTAAGAAGTAAGTCATGGAAACATTGGACCCGGAGATATTTTTTAGTTTTTTTTTTCTTTTTTAATTTTTATTTAGGGGTTTCTTTTTTAATTTTTATTTTATTTCTCGATCACACGGGATGGTAAGCCATAGAGCTCGTTATTTATAACGCCGTTTTATAGCACCAACCGATACCAGAACTTGAGTTATAGGGCATGGCGCCAAAATCATAGACTAAGGTATCAGATTTTTTATTTTTTTATTTTTTTTTTCACAAGGGTGTTTTATAACTTGAGTGATGAGTGATGTGTTTTTCAGTTAAGTTATGAATACCGCTTTATATATTTATATATCTATTTTTTTTTTCACAAGGATGTTTACCAAAAATCACGATTATCGTTCCTATTCAATTTAACTACAAGGACGACTTGTAATTTTTCTTTTTCTTTTTTTTTTTCTTTTTTTTTTGAAATTGGCCGTCGTTTTCCAAACAACAATTCTTATATAATTGAAAAAGGTATGACAAAACGTATACAACACTAATTCTCAATTAATGCATAAAGCACTAGAAGCTAAAACACAACGACCCTCCTGTAATAACTTGTCGTAGCTATAGTAAAAACCAAGTGATTAGTGATTGATACACTCGTAAATTTGATCAGGATACTCAGTGTACAAATATATAAAAAAAAGTTATTTTTACAATATAACTATTAAATATATTTGAAGTGTTCCAATCAAATATAAAAATATGTAAATCACCCCAATGTTTAAAGAGAGAGGTTATAAATACCCCCAAAAATACAAGTAATATCCTCTGGTTTGTAGGTTATTTATTTATTTATTTATTATTATTTTTTAATAATTTTATTTATAGTATAAAACTGTGAAACGAAAAATGCAGAAAAAATATCAAGTTTAATAAGTAAAAAGTATTAAACTGTTAAAAAATAAGAAATAAAAACTGATAAACAACTGTGTTATACTGTAAAGAGTAAGGCTGGGCATAATGGATCTGAATATATCGGTTGTTCATGTGGGTCGACCGATTTCAAAATCGGTTGTGGACAGTGTGGTGTAAAAATGAATATTGGTCGAGTTGTATGGTTTTGGGTGTATCGGTCGAAAACTCGACCGATTGTATACACACATTAAGTTTGCATTCGTTTGATACAAAAAAAAATAATAATATTAACAATAAAAAATAAAAAATAAAAAAACTTGGTCATCGATTGTGGCACTTGGGTCATGTCTGGTTGTCGGAGAGAGAAAGTTGACGTGTCAACTGGTGACTTGGTTCATGTTGAGTCACCACTGTGCCCAACCTAAGTAAATAAAGGTAAAAAGTACAAATACCCTATTAGTACATTAAAAAGTACCAATAACATAAACCATATTTAAAGCCAAAAAAGAGTTATATATCTCTGTAAATGTACCACATGATAGTTGTCTTTAACCTAAGAGCCCTAATTCATCCAATAATTGTTTAGTTAAAAAAAAAAGTGATTTTAAGCTTTTAACATTGTATTTAAAAGGACAAATAGGAACAAATTTTTCCTAAGACACTTACAGATAGAAGACATTGTATTTGACATTAGACATTTCTTTAAAAAGTAATGAAAAGAATGGAGGCGTGATAGGGGCATGCATGGTAATTAGTGCGAAATATGATGGGTCATGATTTGGAGAGAATGGAGGCGTGAGCATGCTTCGCTTGACTACCCTTTGGTTCTCGAGATATTCTCTCGTGGTCCCTTTCTACTCCAACAACATGTACCTCTATTCATTCGTTTTAACTTTTTTCTGCAATGTATGATAGTATGATACTACCTGTCTTTCTGCAACATCCATTCACTTTATTTGTCATTTTCTACATTAAATATTCATGTAAGAAATTTTTGTCACTAATCATCTTTTAGTTTTTAAAAAATTAGCAATATAATTATTTTTCCTTTATTTTCATTATTTATTACTGTAAAAGTTAAACACAAATCTTGAAAAAATTACTCCCAAACACTTTTTTATCCATTTCATTTTTATTTTCTCATTCCTCATATTCATCATCTTCTTCTTCTCATTATCTAAATCACTCACCAGAAAATCAATGAAGAATTACGTAAATATCCTTCTAAAGATAGATAATTGCGTATATATCCAGCCAAAACTCTTAATTGCATATTTATATTCTTCTTAAGACTTAGATATTTCATATATGTCCAAATTATTGTTTTACACATTTAAAACATTAAAATACATGATAATGCAATTAAAAGCCTTTGAAAGGATATATATATGCAATTCCCTTTAAAATCAATTACAACTACCATAAAAAACCAAACACACATAAAACACCTATGCTTATCACCAAAATCACCCCAATCATCACAAAATTTTTGGTGGTTGGATTTGTGAACACCAACATTCGCTACCTACACCAGAGTTGGTCATGAGTTTTTTGATGCCCTTGACAAGTCGGTTAAAAAAATGCCCCTTGTAAACAAACGAAACACCGCTTTTATGGGCTTGGTGTTAGAACAAATCCCTTTAGATATGGCCTTGACCATTTAAACTCTTAATTATGTCTTAATGACACAATTTACCCTAACTAGCAAATGGCGGTTATATGATGAATGTAACTGCCATACCAGAAATATAAACAGGGAAGTGGTCATTTTTCTGTATCTTGTCTGTTCAGTATTCTCTTAATCCAAACACCAATTTACTTGAGAGAAATCCCTCCATCGGATTATTGACATCACTACCGGAATCGACTAACCCTAACGCTATGGCTTCATAATCTAATCATAATCCTCAGTCGGTTCTATCATCAAATAAGTTTAATTTAATGTTATTGTTATGATATAATTACATGGGATGGATCATGTGTATGTTTAATTAATCTAACATGTGGTATCAAGAGCGATTTATATCTCATGTATGAAATAACAACTAATTATTTGACAAGTAAATAAATTAATCTGTGATGATATATATGATCGCCTCTATCTTGTGACGGTAGGAATTGTGGCGAATTATTTTGCTAGGGTTATGCAGTAGGGACATATGATGAATTGCAAAATTTAAAGAACCATAAAATAATTGATTATGTTAGTCAATTGTTTGAATAGCCCAATTTAATAATCAGATGAAAGTGAATTGAATTGGTGGTCCTTGTTTAATTTATGAAACGCATGACCAAACAATAAGTAAAATAATTAATTCATCGTATTATACCCTTTTTCTATTTGAATATTATGAACCTGCTGTTTGAATTGCTACTGTTATGCAATAAATTTATAACATGAAATCATGCATGCTATATAAATTCATGATTCCATATGATAGATATTATGTGATAATTGTTCATAGAGTATGCTTCATAACGATTTGCATATACGATCACTAGTTGACGAAATTATCAAAGATTCATAAGTTGTTGAATTTGTTAATGTTAAATGGTAACGTGTATGTTAATGTGGAGAATCAATCCAGCGAATGGTTATTTAGATTAATATATGAGTTTATTCATGCCATACTATGAAATTGTTCATGTTATCACTCAATGAACCCAACGGCTATTTGTATTATAACTATATATTAGCATAATTAGCATATATGCTACGTTTCTGCCCAACGGTAATATGTGATATATGTGCATGCTTAGACTAGAAATAATGATTTAATTGTTAACTAAACCAACGTGAGATTTACAATTGGGCACAACATTTTTATACCTATTATTTTGGTGTTCATGATAGGTTTATGTTTATATATACTGATATGCTTAACTTTGCAAATATATCCCATTAATTCCTTTAGTTTTATCTGAGCATACATTTAATTTTCAATCTATGTCATCATCTACCTTAACTTCTAGTACGAGTTACTTGTCTGGAATTGAACCCTTAACTGGTACTAACTTTCCAACATGGATAGATCATGTGAAACTTACTCTCGGAGTAATGGACCTCGATCATGCGCTTCGTACTGATCCTCCCGCTACACTTACTGCTAATAGTACAGTAGATCAAAAATGTGCTTATGAACAGTGGGAGCGATCTAACCGTATGTCTCTTATGATCATTAAGAACTCCATATCCGTTGCCATTCGAAGAGTCATTCTTGACTCTGAGAATGTAAATGAGTACTTAAGCTCTGTAAAGGAACAATTTAAAGGGACTTCAAAAGCTCAAGCAAGCACTTTTATCCTCAAAATGTTGACTACCAAGTATGACGGGGTTAGTGGTGTACGTTAGCACATAATGATGATGAGCGATATGGCAAACAAACTGAAAGGCATAGGACATGGAAATCGGTGAAGGTTTCTTAGTTCATTTCATTATGACATCTCTACCTATGCAATTTGGTCCTTTCAAGATCAATTACAATACGCAAAAAGAGAAATGGAAAATGAGCGAACTGATTGCCATGTGTGTGCAAGAGGAAGAACGCCTCAAAGTTGAAAAGCATGATGTCGTTCATGTTGCTACCAGTAACACCAATAAGAGAAAGGACTCATGGAAGGGCAAAGGTTCAAGTGGAGATAATTCTACTCCAAATAAAGTCCATAAAACTGGTGCAAGTACTAGCACATTCCAAGACGGTTCAAAATGTAAGTTTTGCCATAAGAAAGGGCATACTCAAAAGGATTGTCCAAAATTCAAGAAATGGTTAGCAAAGAAAGGTGTTTGAATCTTTTATGATTAATGAATCCTTTAATATTAATGTCCCTATTAATTCATGGTGGATTGACTCTGGATCCATGGTACACATTGCTAATTCTCTACAGGGATTCCGTACAATCCGGAGATAGGAAAGAAACCAACAAACGGTTAAAGTCGGGAATGGAGTTGATTTNGTTATTTAGATTAATATATGAGTTTATTCATGCCATACTATGAAATTGTTCATGTTATCACTCAATGAACCCAACGGCTATTTGTATTATAACTATATATTAGCATAATTAGCATATATGCTACGTTTCTGCCCAACGGTAATATGTGATATATGTGCATGCTTAGACTAGAAATAATGATTTAATTGTTAACTAAACCAACGTGAGATTTACAATTGGGCACAACATTTTTATACCTATTATTTTGGTGTTCATGATAGGTTTATGTTTATATATACTGATATGCTTAACTTTGCAAATATATCCCATTAATTCCTTTAGTTTTATCTGAGCATACATTTAATTTTCAATCTATGTCATCATCTACCTTAACTTCTAGTACGAGTTACTTGTCTGGAATTGAACCCTTAACTGGTACTAACTTTCCAACATGGATAGATCATGTGAAACTTACTCTCGGAGTAATGGACCTCGATCATGCGCTTCGTACTGATCCTCCCGCTACACTTACTGCTAATAGTACAGTAGATCAAAAATGTGCTTATGAACAGTGGGAGCGATCTAACCGTATGTCTCTTATGATCATTAAGAACTCCATATCCGTTGCCATTCGAAGAGTCATTCTTGACTCTGAGAATGTAAATGAGTACTTAAGCTCTGTAAAGGAACAATTTAAAGGGACTTCAAAAGCTCAAGCAAGCACTTTTATCCTCAAAATGTTGACTACCAAGTATGACGGGGTTAGTGGTGTACGTTAGCACATAATGATGATGAGCGATATGGCAAACAAACTGAAAGGCATAGGACATGGAAATCGGTGAAGGTTTCTTAGTTCATTTCATTATGACATCTCTACCTATGCAATTTGGTCCTTTCAAGATCAATTACAATACGCAAAAAGAGAAATGGAAAATGAGCGAACTGATTGCCATGTGTGTGCAAGAGGAAGAACGCCTCAAAGTTGAAAAGCATGATGTCGTTCATGTTGCTACCAGTAACACCAATAAGAGAAAGGACTCATGGAAGGGCAAAGGTTCAAATGGAGATAATTCTACTCCAAATAAAGTCCATAAAACTGGTGCAAGTACTAGCACATTCCAAGACGGTTCAAAATGTAAGTTTTGCCATAAGAAAGGGCATACTCAAAAGGATTGTCCAAAATTCAAGAAATGGTTAGCAAAGAAAGGTGTTTGAATCTTTTATGATTAATGAATCCTTTAATATTAATGTCCCTATTAATTCATGGTGGATTGACTCTGGATCCATGGTACACATTGCTAATTCTCTACAGGGATTCCGTACAATCCGGAGATAGGAAAGAAACCAACAAACGGTTAAAGTCGGGAATGGAGTTGATTTGAACGTAAACGCTGTTGGGACCATTTCATTAATTTTGAAGGGTGGCTTTTGTTTATATCTTTATGGCACTCTTTATATACCGAGCATGACTCGAAACTTAATATATTTATCTAAACTAATTGTTGACGACTTTATATTTACGTTTGGATACAATAAAGTATATATTAGTTAAATTCCCGTGTTGTTTGAAATGGTTGTCTTGAGGGAAACCTCTTCAAGTTATGTTTATATAATCAATTTTTGGAATCTCTATTATCATTTAAAGTTAATGAGAAGTGAATCAAAATAAGAGAAAAAAGATCACGAAACTTCATCAATGTCATGGCACCAATGTTTAGGCCATATTTCACGAGATAGGATGACTAGACTTGCGAAAGATGAAGTTTTACCCCATCTTGATTTCTCTGATTTTGAAAAATGTGTAGAATGCATAAAGGAAAAATGACCAAAGGAAACAAGAAAGGTGCCACACGAAGTACCGGATTGTTAGAACTAATCCATACCGACATATGTGGACCTTTTCCTTTGGGCATTGGTGGTCATAAATCATTCATTACCCTCATTGACGATTACTCATGTTACATATACCTGTTCTTAATTAATGAAAAATCCGAATCACTTGAAATGTTTAAAACATTTAAACCGGAAGTTGAAAATCAACTCGACCGAAAAGTTAAAGTGGAGAGATCAGATAGAGGAGGTATATATTATGGCAGACATACGGATGTTGGTCAAGCTCCTGGATCATTCTTTGACTTTTGCAAAGATCATCGGATTATTAACCAATATACCATGTCGGGTACCCGTCAGCAAAATGGAGTAGCTAAGAGGAGAAATCGCACCCTTATGGACATGGTTCGTAGTATGTTAGCAAATTCAAACCTTCCTGAATTTCTTTGGACTGAGGCATTGAAAACGGCTGTCCACATCCTTAATTGAGTTCCTTCAAAATTCGTTCCAAAAACACCATATGAAATTTGGACAGGAAGAAAACCCAGCTTACGATATTTAAGGGTTTGGGGATGTCTAGCCGAAGCTAAGTTATACAATCCTCAATCACAAAAACTGGACTTGAAAACCATTAGTTGCTTCTTCATTGGGTACCCAGAACGATCAAAAGGGTATCGATTTTATTGCCCGTCTCATAGTACCAGAATTGTTGAGACACGCCACGCAGAGTTTCTTGAAAATGCTAACAACAATGGGAGCGATTCATTTAAAAGAATTGAACTACAAGAGGCTCGAGATGATACACCAATAATTCATGTGCGGATGTGCCCATCCTGATTAACACGCCACTTGACACCTCGAATGATCACTCAATTGCTCAAGATCATCCAAATAATGTCGAGGAGAATGAACCTAACCCCGAACTAATGTTGAACCACAAGAAACTTAACATCCGTTGCGTAGGTCACAACGACATAGGCAACCCACAAACTTTGACGATTACTATACCTATTTGAATGAGGCTGATTTTGACTTAGGGAAATGCAATGGCACTGAATCATATGAGGATGCTATTTATTGTGACCAAGCAGCTCATTGGAGGGAAGCAATGAAAGATGAGCTGAACTCAATGAGCAAAAACAACGTTTGGGAACTTGTTGAATTACCAAAGGGTGCAAAACCCGTTGGATGCAAGTGGGTCTTCAAGACCAAACTTGACCCAAATGGGAATGTTGAGCGATACAAAGCTCGTTTGGTTGCGAAAAGGTATACTAAAAAAGAGGGTGTTGATTATAAAGAAACATTTTTTCCAGTATCGAGAAAAGACTCCCTATGGATCGTAATGGCCCTTGTAGCTCATTTTGGCTTGGATTTACATCAAATGGATGTCAAAATGGCATTTCTTAATGGAGATTTACATGAAGATGTGTTCATGGCCCAACCACAAGGTTTTAAATCTGTAGGCAAAGAACATTTAGTTTTTAAACTCAAGAAATCTATTTATGGGCTTAAGCAAACATCCCGTCAAGGCGTCAATGGTGTTTAAAATTTGATGAAGTGATGAAGAAACACATCTTCATCAAGAACCTGGTAGATCAGTGCGTATACCTCAAAATGAGTGGGGATCAACTTTACTTGTACTTTATGTTGATGATATTTTACTAGCAAGTAATAATATTGATTTGTTGCATGAGTCAAAGCATTTTCTTTCTAGAAACTTTGACATGAAAGATCTCGGTGAGGCTTCGTATATTATTGGAATTGAAATTCACCGTGATCGAACCAATGGGACATTAGGACCGTCCAAAAGGCATATGTTGAAAGTGTACTCAGTAGGTTCAATATGCAACATTGCTCCCCCACGATCACTCCCGTAATTAAGGGTGATGTTTTTGGGTCTCATCAATGTCCGAAAAGGGAGGTTGAACATGAAGAAATGAAGCAATTCCTTATGCTTCTGTAGTAGGAAGCTTAACATATGCTCAAGTTTGTACTCGACCAGATATCGCTTTTATATGTAGCATGTTAGGTAGGTTTCAGTCTAATCCTGGCCTACATCATTGGAAAGCTGCTAAGAAAGTATTGCGATATCTACAAGGAACGAAGGAGTAAAAATTAACTTAAACTAGATCCGACAATCTTGAATTTATTCGATACTCGGATTCAGACTTTGCGAAATGCAAAGACTCTAGTAAGTTTACTTTGGGATATATTTTCATGTTGTCAAGTGGGCCTATTTCTTGGAATAGTAAAAAACAAGTGCTAACGACAACCTCAACAATGATGGCTGAGTATGTTTCAGTTTATAATGCGACATGCCATTCAATGTTGTTGAGTAATTTGATCACTTGACTCAAAATTGTTAAATCCATCTCAAGGCCATTAAAGATTTACTGCGATAATAGCGCAGCCGTGAGCTTCTCGAACAGTAATAGTTCGACTGAAGCTGGTTTATACCTCGATACAAAGTACTTATTCGTACGTGAAAGAGTGGAGGAACAACGTATATGTATCGAGCACATTAGAACTCATGAAATGCTTGCGGATCCGCTAACTAAAGGTTTACCACCCAATGTATTTCAAGGCCATGTTGCTAAAATGGGTTTTCGTCAAGACCTTTCATAATGTTGTAGTTAGTGCACTATTTCATGATAATGTTTAAGTTCAAAACAAGCGCTTTAAGATAATATCCTTCACTATTATGTCTAGTTTGTCCATATTTACTTTTAATTGTGTACACTTATGTTTCATTATAGACAAACTTATGTGTACCACATTACTCTGTCATTTTGGCTTAATGAAATCACATATTTTAGATTAGTACCATTAGTATAATTGATGGGGGTCCCGTGTCAAACACGACACGTTAGGCTATATCTTTTTGCTCTAGTGCTATTATGGAATTATGATGATTCACATGAACTTGTAATTGGCCAACATAATTTTTCAGGTTTTGTATATATGAATATAAATGGTCTTACGGCCAAGTGGGAGAATGTTAGAATAAATCCATTAAGATATGGCCTTGACCATTTATACTCTTAGTNCCAAAAGGTATACTAAAAAAGAGGGTGTTGATTATAAAGAAACATTTTTTCCAGTATCGAGAAAAGACTCCCTATGGATCGTAATGGCCCTTGTAGCTCATTTTGGCTTGGATTTACATCAAATGGATGTCAAAATGGCATTTCTTAATGGAGATTTACATGAAGATGTGTTCATGGCCCAACCACAAGGTTTTAAATCTGTAGGCAAAGAACATTTAGTTTGTAAACTCAAGAAATCTATTTATGGGCTTAAGCAAACATCCCGTCAAGGCGTCAATGGTGTTTAAAATTTGATGAAGTGATGAAGAAACACATCTTCATCAAGAACCTGGTAGATCAGTGCGTATACCTCAAAATGAGTGGGATCAACTTTAGTATACTTGTGCTTTATGTTGATGATATTTTACTAGCAAGTAATAATATTGATTTGTTGCATGAGTCAAAGCATTTTCTTTCTAGAAACTTTGACATGAAAGATCTCGGTGAGGCTTCGTATATTATTGGAATTGAAATTCACCGTGATCGAACCAATGGGACATTAGGACCGTCCAAAAGGCATATGTTGAAAGTGTACTCAGTAGGTTCAATATGCAACATTGCTCCCCCACGATCACTCCCGTAATTAAGGGTGATGTTTTCGGGTCTCATCGATGTCCAAAAAGGGAGGTTGAACATGAAGAAATGAAGCAATTCCTTATGCTTCTGTAGTAGGAAGCTTAACATATGCTCAAGTTTGTACTCGACCAGATATCGCTTTTATATGTAGCATGTTAGGCAGGTTTCAGTCTAATCCTGGCCTACATCATTGGAAAGCTGCTAAGAAAGTATTGCGATATCTATAAGGAACAAAGGAGTAAAAGTTAACTTAAACTAGATCCGACAATCTTGAATTTATTCGATACTCGGATTCAGACTTTGCTAAATGCAAAGACTCTAGTAAGTTTACTTTGGGATATATTTTCATGTTGTCAGGTGGGCCTATTTCTTGGAATAGTAAAAAACAAGTGCTAACGACAACCTCAACAATGATGGCTGAGTATGTTTCAGTTTATAATGCGACATGCCATTCAATGTTGTTGAGTAATTTGATCACTCGACTCAAAATTGTTAATTCCATCTCAAGGCCATTAAAGATTTACTGCGATAATAGCGCAGCCGTGAGCTTCTCGAACAGTAATAGTTCGACTGAAGCTGGTTTATACTGCGATACAAAGTACTTATTCGTACGTGAAAGAGTGGAGGAACAACGTATATATATCGAGCACATTAGAACTCATGAAATGCTTGCGGATCCGCTAACTAAAGGTTTACCACCCAATGTATTTCAAGGCTATGTTGCTAAAATGGGTTTTCGTCAAGACCTTTCATAATGTTGTAGTTAGTGCACTATTTCATGATAATGTTTAAGTTCAAAACAAGCGCTTTAAGATAATATCCTTCACTATTATGTCTAGTTTGTCCATATTTACTTTTAATTGTGTACACTTATGTTTCATTATAGAAAAACTTATGTGTACCACATTACTCTGTCATTTTGGCTTAATGAAATCACATATTTTAGATTAGTACCATTAGTATAATTGATGGGGGTCCCGTGTCAAACACGACACGTTAGGCTGTATCTTTTTGCTCTAGTGCTATTATGGAATTATGATGATTCACATGAACTTGTAATTGGCCAACATAATTTTTCAGGTTTTGTATATATGAATATAAATGGTCTTGCGGCCAAGTGGGAGAATGTTAGAATAAATCCATTAAGATATGGCCTTGACCATTTATACTCTTAATTATGCCTTAATGACATAATCTACCCTAACTAACAAATGACAATTATATGATGGATGTAACTTACTAACTGTCATAACAAAAATATAATCAGGGAAGTGGTAATTTTCCTGTATCTTGTCAATTCAGTATTCTCTCAATCCAAACACCAATTAACTTGAGAGAAATACCTCCATCGGATTATTGACATCACTACCGGAATCGACTAACCCTAACGCTATGGCTTCATCATCTAAATCAAAACTTAATGGCCCATATATTAATATAAAAGTATATGCCCTACTAAAATAGGCCATTGAGTCATTATCTCTTTTTCGTGTCACTCTCGAACAGAAGGTCTTCTTCAAGTCATCACCTTGTTTCGGTGGTTCGCCATAGTTTTTTAGACATAGCAATTTGAACATGATCACTTGCCAAAATTTCTTATATTGTTATCCATTAAGGATATATTGTATCTAACTTTTACCAATGGAGAAATGATTATTGCTAAAAGTTTTTGACATGATGTTTAGTGTGAAATCCAATGTTGTAAAAATCATGAATAAGTACTCGGGCGTTCAATCCCCTTATAGCTTGTAATCAGGCGGGATTAATCAAATTGGCGTTTCTGGCAAGTTTTGGGTATTTTCAACGAGTGCTGGGTATTTCCGGCAAGATTTCCTTTAAATAGTATTTTAGTAGATATGAATATCGAGTGTAAGTGAGTAAAANATTGTGTACACTTATGTTTCATTATAGAAAAACTTATGTGTACCACATTACTCTGTCATTTTGGCTTAATGAAATCACATATTTTAGATTAGTACCATTAGTATAATTGATGGGGGTCCCGTGTCAAACACGACACGTTAGGCTGTATCTTTTTGCTCTAGTGCTATTATGGAATTATGATGATTCACATGAACTTGTAATTGGCCAACATAATTTTTCAGGTTTTGTATATATGAATATAAATGGTCTTACGGCCAAGTGGGAGAATGTTAGAATAAATCCATTAAGATATGGCCTTGACCATTTATACTCTTAGTTATGCCTTAATGACATAATCTACCCTAACTAACAAATGACAATTATATGATGGATGTAACTTACTAACTGTCATAACAAAAATATAATCAGGGAAGTGGTAATTTTCCTGTATCTTGTCAATTCAGTATTCTCTCAATCCAAACACCAATTAACTTGAGAGAAATACCTCCATCGGATTATTGACATCACTACCGGAATCGACTAACCCTAACGCTATGGCTTCATCATCTAAATCAAAACTTAATGGCCCATATATTAATATAAAAGTATATGCCCTACTAAAATAGGCCATTGAGTCATTATCTCTTTTTCGTGTCACTCTCGAACAGAAGGTCTTCTTCAAGTCATCACCTTGTTTCGGTGGTTCGCCATAGTTTTTTAGACATAGCAATTTGAACATGATCACTTGCCAAAATTTCTTATATTGTTATCCATTAAGGATATATTGTATCTAACTTTTACCAATGGAGAAATGATTATTGCTAAAAGTTTTTGACATGATGTTTAGTGTGAAATCCAATGTTGTAAAAATCATGAATAAGTAGTCGGGCGTTCAATCCCCTTATAGCTTGTAATCAGGCGGGATTAATCAAATTGGCGTTTCTGGCAAGTTTTGGGTATTTTCAACGAGTGCTGGGTATTTCCGGCAAGATTTCCTTTAAATAGTATTTTAGTAGATATGAATATCGAGTGTAAGTGAGTAAAACTAGTTAACAGTAAGTTTTGGGTATTTTCAGCAAGTTTAACTATTGTTGATAGTCGTTGACTGCCATTGACCATGCTTGACCTATTTGTTTGACCGATTTACACAAATCGAAAAGGTTGGTTGCTGATGAACTCAAATAAGTACATTTTTATATCATCATTTATCCTATCTAATTTACCTGTTTTATTATATTATGTATGAGAATTGGTGCATTTACGTTTACTTTAGTGATTCTCAGGTAAAAACAGAAAATATGTGAAACTTGGCGATTTTGGACTAATTATGGAGCAAAACAATCGATATGTCAAAAGTCTACAAAATTCCAGAAGATGCGTCGTATCTCACTCAACAGATACGACGCAATATCATACTTAGATGAATTCGAAGACCATTTCCTGACTTTGAAGAATGTGCCGCATGCCATTCTGACATGCGTCGCATATGAAACTTTGGTCAAAGAAGAAGATCAAGCTCGTTCTACTCCAGATGCGCTGTACTACACTTCCAACATACGGTGTATCACTATCAAGATTTCACAAGATACAATCCAAGACTGTTAAAGAACATGCGCCGCATACAAAGATCAAGGTACGCTGCTTCTGAAGACGGTGTACGAATATTCCATAATATATTAATCTTGGACCCCACGCGAAGTTAAGTCGATGCACCGCATCTATTCATTCTATGCGCCGCATCGATCCCTCAGACAGAAACTATAAATACCCCAAGGCTGCATACGGATTAAAGAGACCTTTTACCAAAACCTAAAGTCGATTCCAGCCGAGTAGAAGCATAAGACACAACAGGAAAGAAGATACGAGAGCTGTAAGGAGGTCCTGCATGTATTTAATTCATTAAGTAGTTTTGTTTTATTGTATTAGTACGCTTTAATTCATCAGGATTGATGGGCTTGTGTCATGTGACTATGGAAGATCATGCACTCCCCTTAAAGTTGCTTTTCCATTAATTAAAGTTTATATGTTGATGTCTTTGGTGACTTTTATTAGTGCATTGATAACCTATGTGTCTAGCTGAGTCTTGCTTGGGTCGCCATGCCCCTTCCTCGCCTACTTTATCTAACGTCTTTAGAAAAGTAGGATAGACATAAGTAATCATTAAGGGTTTACTCGCCGATAAGATTAGAGCCAACGAGAAAGGGTTAATTATATACACTTCATATAAAACTAGCAATAAAACAAGTGACAAACTACTTAATCATAAGGACAGGTCTTCTTATTGTCTCAAGTATCTATCTGTGTACGTGCTTGCTATTCGCTGAATCGTGTAGATTAGTTTAGTTTAGTATTTAGTTACAACCAAAACCGTGCCAGTCTCTCAGGCTGAAACCCCCCAGTTTATGGAGCAAAACAAGCGATATGTCAAAAGTCTACAAAATTCCAGAAGATGCGCCGTATCTCACTCAACAGATACGACGCAATATCATACTTAGATGAATTCGAAGACCATTGCCTGACTTTGAAGAATGTGCTGCATGCCATTCTAACATGCGTCGCATATGAAACTTTGGTCAAAGAAGAAGATCAAGCTCGTTCTACTCCAGATGCGCCGCACTACACTTCCAACATACGGCGTATCACTATCAAGATTTCACAAGATACAATCCAAGACTGTTAAAGAACATGCGCCGCATACAAAGATCAAGGTACGCTGCATCTGAAGACGGTGTACGAATATTCTAGAATATATTAATCTTGGACCCCACGCGAAGTTAAGTCGATGCACCGCATCTATTCATTCTATGCGCCGCATCGATCCCTCAGACAGAAACTATAAATACCCCAAGGCTGCATACGAATTAAAGAGACCTTTTACCAAAACCTAAAGTCGATTCCAGCCGAGTAGAAGCATAAGACACAACAGGAAAGAAGATACGAGAGCTGTAAGGAGGTCCTGCATGTATTTAATTCATTAAGTAGTTTTGTTTTATTGTATTAGTACGCTTTAATTCATCAGGATTGATGGGCTTGTGTCATGTGACTATGGAAGATCATGCACTCCCTTTAAAATTGCTTTCCCATTAATTAAAGTTTATATGTTGATGTCTTTGGTGACTTTTATTAGTGCATTGATAACCTCTGTGTCTAGCTGAGTCTTGCTTGGGTCGCCATGCCCCTTCCTCGCCTACTTTATCTAACGTCTTTAGAAAATTAGGATAGACATAAGTAATCATTTAGGGTTTACTCACCGATAAGATTAGAGCCAACGAGAAAGGGTTAATTATATACACTTCATATAAAACTAGCAATAAAACAAGTGACAAACTACTTAATCATAAGGACAGGTCTTCTTATTGTCTCAAGTATCTATCTGTGTACGTGCTTGCTATTCGCTGAATCGTGTAGATTAGTTTAGTTTAGTATTTAGTTACAACCAAAACCGTGCCAGTCTCTCAGGCTGAAACCCGCCTTTTAAGTTAGATTAGATTGTACAGTTAACTTAGGTTGTAAAACTAACTTAGATATTAAAATACTGATTAGAATAACTAGATAATACGTTCCACTCTTAGTGATCGACACTCTACTCACCATTATATTCATACTGACCGGGTACACTGCTCGTTAAGTGTGTGTATTATTGATAAGTCGGCTAAATATAAATTTAAAACTTGAGTAGGCATTAATACTGCTAAACCGCAACGACATACACGCGCATCAGTTGCCCAATAGCGTCTAGGTGGCAATTAATTGGCCTTTTAGGCCTTTTTTTGCAAATACTGGTGAAATTTGACAAACCACAAGGATATTTTTGCAGTTTACTCATTAACTTATTTGGCTTAAAATAAAATACATAAGGCTGATGGTAATAGTGACCAACATCATCACCTCCAACTCAACTTCACTATCAATTTTTCTTTTCTTAACAAAATCACTACCAACGTAGTATAATAACACAATAAACTTCACCATCCAGTAATACCCCATATATACACAAAATCACACACAGAAAGCTCTTTTCTTTTCCAAGGTTATAAATAGCGCGAGGTGTGGCGACATAACCAGACCTCACGCCTTAGCGGCCAAGGCGAAGCTTTTACGTTTGTAAAGTGTGGCATAAGGCGGCACAAAATATGAAAATATTTATATACTTATATTATATTTCATATGTATCACGTTTACAAAAGGACGTGGCATAAGGCGTGGCGTGGCGACATAACCAAGCTTCATGCTTTTGCGGGGTCTTTGAGTGCCTTTTAGAACCATGCTTTTATCTCACAACTCGATCGTTGGGACGATCGACTTCTCCGTAAATACCATGTATGACGCATGTCGTCTAAGTGCCAACTAGGCACATAGACGCGTTGTGTCTTGCTTATTAATGTTAGTCTATTTTTTTTTTCTTTAATATGATATTATGTGGTTAAAGAAAAGTAATTCCACTGTTTCCTTTCAATTATAGGTCCTCAAATATGTTCTGAGGACTAGTTGCATGATACAAATTCTAAACAGCTTTTTTTTTTCTTTTCTTTCCTTTTTTTTCTATTTTTATTATTTATTATTTATTTAGTTATTTGTATATACTTGGAAGACCACCGTTCCTTCGAAATTTACATGTTAGAGTTAACTACATAAATGGTCCTTGCGGTTAGGCCAAAATTGCTTGTTTGGTCTTAAAACGTAAATAATTACACCAATGGTCCCTTTGGTTGTCCAAATTGAGTTGACCGGTCCTTTGACCGATTTTCCAACCAATTGAAAGTTAACGTCGAGGGCATTTTTGTCAGTTCACATACAATATACTACAAGGACCATGTTT
The DNA here is from genome assembly GCA_014162995.1 of Artemisia annua. NCBI lineage: Eukaryota > Viridiplantae > Streptophyta > Magnoliopsida > Asterales > Asteraceae > Artemisia > Artemisia annua. Next base: position 18,613 of record LBNU01009754.1, on the reverse strand, counting down.
GCAACACTTTTTTTGTTCCCCTTTTGTAATCCAACGACTACCATTCCGTACGACACAAAACTCAAAAAGGGGTTGGTCCTATGGGAAATTTCAAAGAAGTATAGGTGGCTATGAATAATGAAACAGAAGAAGAGAGTGCTAAGAGTAACACAATTGGTAGTGATTCAGAGGATTTGGATTACGATCTAAAGCATGATGAAGTGTTTGATGATGATGATCATATACTTGAAGATGTTCTTGTAAGTATGAATCATTTGAATGACAATCCAGGCCTCAAACATGATGAAGTGGTTGATGATGATGAGCATATAGAATTGCAAGTGATAGAATTGATTTTGACTTATTTGGAAGTGACTTACATGATAGAATTGCAAGTTGATGCGTGGTTTTGTAACCTTACAACAGGTTTTACCTCTCGAGGGATCTCAAGACGCTTACAACCCCACCAGGCAGTGTACCTGACCGATGTAGTATAGGATAGTGGTAAGTACGGGGGATTGATCGTTCTCTCATAGGGAATAGTGTTCGTTAGGATAGAAAAGCTATTCTAATAGGTCTAAGGGTGGAAGGAAGATTCTTTTTGTATTTTTATGTTTTATGGAAAGCAATTAAAATCTCGGTTTTTGGAAGAAGAGCGGAATTAGTTGCTAGTCAACTAACCCAAGTTTACTACTTATGCAAATTAAAATAAAATAAATATCTAAACTATTGTGGTTGTGAAAACAATATGGAGAAAATTGTGTTTACTTAGATTTCATTACTCCCTAACTATCTTTTACCGGTTAATTGATATGTGTGTTACTTGTGTGGATGAAGGGTGTATTCCTAATAACTCATGGAGTGGCATACATATCTCTCCAATTCTATGAGCTCTTATCTCGCCCTATGCCATGCACGGCATAACCATAGGGGTTGTAAACAGTGGCTCATGCGTTAAATACTACCTTAATAGCCTAGTATACCTCGACTACATGTTTCCCAAGACGTTCAAGCACGTTACCATAAAGGAGGTTGGCCAGTTTTCTTGAGCCTAACATCGATGAAACAATCATCCCAAAAAACAACAACACACACCAATTAACTAATAATTAATAGTTAGGTTTCATTAGATCTAAGCAAACACTAGAGAATTTAGCTACTCATGTTAATTGAAAGACAAGCAAGATAGATAGACAACCAACACATAGACATATTGATTGAATTAAAGTGAAGACTTATCTTTAATTAAGCACTAGGGTTTGATCGCGGAATTCTAAGCGGTGAAGCTTGTAAACCACGGGTCGTAGTCCCAACGAGGGTTGAATTGATCTCGTCAAATGAGTCGTGAGTTATGTGATGTGAATTGGTTTGAAAGATTTGTTTTGGTTTTTAATTACACTACGAAACTTTGTTTAAAACTTAATGAAAGTAAAAACGTGTTTAAAGAAATTAAAATAAATGAGAAAAGAAAACATAAACGATATAAGAAATAAAAGAAACAAAAATAACTGAGAACGTAAAATGTTTTTGGCTTTTTAAATTTAAGAAATGAAACGTAAAGCTAAAACTTATAAAAGATTAGATGAACTAATTCGACAAAGAAAACAAACTAAGTATAAAAAGACTATAAGAAAATTTCGACAGAGTAACGTTTAGAATAGAACTCAATAAAACTTCACTCGATAAACGATGAAGTGAAATAGAAGCCTAGCTCGGCTTAGAATCAAATGAAACTAGACACAAATAGAAACTTAAACTCGAAATTTTAAAATGATACTTGCAAAACTGAGCTTGATACTCGCAACCTAGAAAGAAAAAAAAACTGATACTCGCTAGAAAATATAAATGATACTCGCTAAAATCAAAAGACTCCTTACTCGCAATTTGAACTCGATACTCGCTAACTTTATGAACATACTCGCAAGAACTCTTTGAAAATGAAACTCGCTAAACCCCTAAACTCATACTCGCTAAAAAATAAAAAAAAGCATACTCGCAAAAAAATTTAGACCATACTCGCAAAATGATACCCATACTCGCAAGACCTTATGTTCCATACTCGCAAGACACAAGTTGAAAACTCATACTCGCAAGGGTTTGAAAACCATACTCGCAAAGAACAAGCAATGATACTCGCAAATCCCTAACTTGAGACTTTGGGACAGATTTTTACGTGACTCAAATGTAGAAAAGATTAAACATAAACTAAAAAACAAATATGAAACAAGTTAAAAAGCTAAATAAGCTCAAATAAGCCACGACAAGGGTTACAAGCCCTAGCTTATTTGTGCTATTCGAACCAAACAAAAACCATGCAAAGGTGGTAAAGAAAATTATAAAAGCTTGTAAAGATTAAGAGAAAACTTGTAAAGATTAAGCAATAAAGTTTAAAGATTAAAGACAATAAGACAATAAGTAAATTAAGACATGAAATTTAAAAGTGCATTAAAATAAAACTTACATGAAAATTAAAGACAAGTAAATAAAAATGACATAAAATTAAAAATGAAGACTAACTTCATTATGAAGCCATGGGGTGGTATTTAAAGGATCCAAGGTGGAGTCCTTTTTACATCTAGCCCCCTCTACTCTAATTGTTCATGAAAGAACACATAAACTTTCATACAACACTACTAAACGTTGTGAAAATTAAACTATAGTCCTTGTAACTTGAGGTAGTGTGTTGACGTTTCTTCCAAAGGTCTTCAAAGATATAAAAGTGATCTCTTGCTCGAATTTGTGAAGCTTATTGTGATAATTAGCTTTGAACTTCGATTAAGCATCTCTTTCGTTTTCTCGAGCCTTTAAGAAATAAATTCCACATCACGGGCTTTCCTTGAGTAAATTTCATTGTTAACTTCAATTTCAAACTCTTTTCCAAATCTCGTGCTCGTTTAGGGCTTTTTGGTTGGTTTTCATGCCATTTATGCAATATCCTTTCCTACACAGTCACAAACACAAAAACACGATATCTTTGGCGTTTCATGTTAGTTTTTGGTCTTTTTAACACTTAAACTAAGGTCAAAAGTATGTGTAAAATAGCACATACCAGGGTTCCAAGGGTTGGAAACCCTAAAAGTCACATAAAATTCGTCTTTAGGGTTTGCCCTAAAAGTTCTCCACAAAGTTCCACCATAATGAATGAAAAATAGAAAACTATATATAGATTTTAAGTTCGGACGGCGTCAGCTTATAGGGTCTGACGCCGTCAGCTCGCCGCCATTAGGGTTCTTGGATGGCCTAGATCCATTTGGGACGTGGTCAGCATGTAAAACCTTCTGGGCCGTCTCACTTTAACTTTGTTCCTGACGGCCTACACCTTTTAACACCTGACGGCGTCAGGTGTAAATTCTTGAAATCTTTCTGGCCTGTCGTTTGATAATTGAATTCCACTCTTTTGTCATCCTTGCTGACGGCGTCACCTTGTGACTTCTGACGCCGTCAGGTTGTAAAATCCTGCTTCTTTAAGACTTTGTCGTTTTCTTCACTTTTATGCTCCAAAAACGTCCAAATGTGCATGTTTTCCAGAATTCCTCTCAAAAGTACCTAAAATGACTAAAGGAACGATTTAGGGCAATATTTGATCACATTTATACGAATTAGGGCTTAAATGACCCCCTAAAAGTGTAACACTTTTCGTCTCATCAAATACCCTTACACTTGAGATTTGCTTGTCCTCAAGCAAATGAGCTTTTATTCCAATCAAAATATGAGTTACAACAACAACAAACAGTTATTAGACCCTAATCATAACAAGCACGGAAATCATACACTAGCACCTCACAAATAGTGTTTGGATTCTCACATCTCTCAAATGTCATAAAGTTAGATCTCATAAATGGAAACGGAAAATAACACTCACTACCTGTCTTAGCAAATAGATTACCATAGGCTTGGGAAAGGATCAATTACTCCTCCACTAGGCGTAAGCACCTAAGATAAACTATCAAAGAGGGCTTTATAACGGGTTGTAACGTAAGGTGTAGGGATATGATAACACGGTTTGTTTGGAATAAGGGGTATTTTAGTGGTGGCGAGTTAATTATCATGATCAAATACATGCACTCTACATCGTTGCTTAAGTCAAGACTCGACTCAATCTTAGTCTAAAAATGAAATAACAAAAACTGAAAAGGAACATAAAAGGAAACGGGATGGTAGTCCGTATGTTTTTCTTCTTTCTTTTTCTAATTTTTTTGTATTTTTTTTTCATACACTCTTGCCCTACCATCCAAAATAATACATTATAGGGGATTTGCATTCCCCTTACACTTGAATCTTTACATAACTTTACAATCACTATTCTAATGACTCGAATTAAGATAATCGAAAAACATGGAGTACTTTTAAAATGTTTAGCACATATGGGGGTAATAATGTTGTTCTTCCCCATTACTTCATTACACTAGTACTTTACCCATGAGTCCCAATCGTCCCAAAACAATATGTACAAGGATATGACTTAACTTAGCAAACATGTAATTGACCGGATAATTAACTAAGGGTTTAACAAATGTTTTCACAATAATGCACCAAAGGTGGGTGCATAAAAGGTAGGCTAAGGCGATTTGGGTGTACATTTAGTGGGGTGTAAACAAATTCTCACTTTGAGTAAGATGCTCAAAGGTCGAAACGAAAGGATAGGCTCGGAAGGGTGTACTACGGGTATCGTGTACCAAGAATGGACACAACGCAAAGGGTATGGGAGAATTACTTGACCAATGAAGTCAATGTAATTATAACAAATATACGGGTGTAAAACAATGGGTTAATCCTAATGCCTCTTGTCATGTAGTAAATCTTAACTACACAAATGTGGTCTCACTTGTGGATTTGAGATGGTCCTAACGCAAGTTCTAGAATCTAAATACTACCGGTACTTACATCATAGCACCAAAGATGGATGCTTTTCCTACCAATTCTAGGGGCGAACCTCACATATTTGGGGTGGAAAATTTTTTTGTGGTACGGTTTTGTGCTAGTCATACAATTTCCTATCCATGAGACGCTCATTAAGATCAAGGTTTCACTTCTAAATGTTGTAAAAAATTTTAAATTGGCGCTAAAATTGCCCTAACAAATATTTCTCTTGGTTTTATTACAAATTTACTATCAAACAAAGCAAAACATCAAGCGTAAGTATATTCTCAACGGTGCTTTCATTTACCCCCCTTACACTTAAACCGAACATTGTCCCCAATGTTCAAATAGAAGATGTAAAACTAAATAAAATGAAATAATGAAATCAAATACTCCCTTGAATCGTTTGATGTGGATAGTGAAGTAACACGGTTAGATCTTCTTCCAAGAGAGATGAACGCTCAAAGCTTCCCTTCCAAAATATAGATCATCTTCTTGTCCAAAATAACCTGTTAACCTGAAAAAGATAAAGGCCAACCTCGCATAAAATTGGCGGTAAAATCTATAATAGGATATAATGCTTGTGGAATGAATATATTGCAGAATTCCTGGAGATTATAAGTTAAAGAATTGACAAAACTTTTTAGGTTTCCGGAAAAATACAAAACTTTCAAAAATTGCAGAAAATTATAGCCTGACGCTGTCAGGTGTTAATCCTGACGCCGTCAGAAAGTTATGACATAATTCATCATGTTAAGCTTCCGGGAAAAATTCTGGAAAATCTAAATCTTACTTCCTGGAAATCCTGCAAAAATTCATTATGACTCGATACAAGCATTTGACTCAAACAAATACTAATATGTATGTTAATTTCATTGTTATGATTCATGTTCATTCGTTCTTTATAAACCAATTTTGATTTCCCTTACACTTAGCTTTTGCGAAATACCTTTATATGTAGTTAAGACGAAGTTAAAAACAAAATAAAGCATTTTCACAATTTAGTTTGAAGCATGAATCAATAACAAGAAATATAACTTACATACGGAAACAAATAAAATCAAATAAACAAACAAACAAACACAAAGCATGGGTTGCCTCCCAATAAGCGCTTGTTTTTGTTCGAGTCACGAGCCTGACTCTACCTTTATTTAACAGAAATAGGGGAGGTTTTCCCTACACTTAGGATTAAGTGCGGGTGGAGTAGCGATACACACCATCTCGGTGGAAGTATGCCACGTGAGGGAAGAGTGGTGGCTAAATTATATGCTCAAAGATGTGGGATCCTATCATCATAACCTTACCTAATTTAATTCGGTCAATGGGTAAATCAAAATTTTCTCCTAAAAAGGGATCATCTTCAATCAACTTCGAAAGGCTCCTAGTTGGGAATCCATCTTGACCTAATAAACTTGGTTTAAACCCATAATGTTTCTTGTGATCTATCATGAGTGGGTTATGTAAG
>LBNU01009754.1:0-11176 GCA_014162995.1 Artemisia annua | reverse complement strand
AAGAGGTTTACAACCCCACCAGACAGTGTACCTGACCGATGTAGTATAGGATAGTGGTAAGTACGGGGGATTGATCGTTCTCACACAGGGAATAGTGTTCGTTAGGATAGAAAAGCTATTCTAATAGGTCTAAGGGTGGAAGGAAGATTCTTTTTGTATTTTTATGTTTTATGGAAAGCAATTAAAATCTCGGTTTTTGGAAGAAGGGCGGAATTAGTTGCTAGTCAACTAACCCAGGTTTACTATTTATGCAAATTAAAATAAAATAAATATCTAAACTATTGTGGTTGTGAAAACAATATAGAGAAAATTGTGTTTACTTAGATTTCATTACTCCCTAACTATCTTTTACCAGTTAATTGATATGTGTGTTACTTGTGTGGATGAAGGGTGTATTCCCAATAACTCATGGAGTGGCATACATATCTCTCCAATTCTATAAGCTCTTATCTCGCCCTATGCCATGCACGGCACAACCATAGGGGTTGTAAACAGTGGCTCATGCGTTAAATACTACCTTAATAGCCTAGTATGCCTTGGCTACATGTTTCCCAAGACATTCAAGCACGTTACCATAAAGGAGGTTGGCCAGTTTTCTTGAGCCTAACATTGATGGAACAATCATCCCAACAAACAACAACACACACCAATCAACCAATAATTAATAGTTAGGTTTCATTAGATCTAAGCAAACACTAGAAGAATTTAGCTGCACATGTTAATTAAAAGACAAGCAAAAGAGATAATCAACCAACACATAGACATATTGATTGAATTAAAGTGAAGACTTATCTTTAATTAAGCATGAGGGTTCCAAGGGTTGGAAACCCTAAAAAGTACAGAAAATTCGTCTTAGGGTTTTGCCCTAAAAGTTCTCTACAAAGTTCCACACTAATGAATGAAAATTAGAAAACTATATATAGATTTTACACTCTGACGGCGTCAGGTTATAAGGGCTGACGCCGTCAGCTCGCCGCCATTAGGTTTCTCGGATGGCCTAGATCCACTTCTGACGCCATCACCTTATAAAACCTTCTGGGCCGTCACTCTTTAACTTTACTCCTGACGGCCTATATTTCCTAACACCTGACGGCGTCAGGTGTTAAATCCCAAATTTCTGTAAATCTCATCTTTTGAGCTTTTGTTGTTTCTTCCTTTTATGCTCCAAAAAGTCGAATATGCATGTTTTCCAGAATCCTCTTTCAAAAGTACCCTAAATGAACAAAAGGAACGATTTCGGGCAATTTTGATCACTTTATACGAAATTAGGGCTTAAATGACCCTAAAAGGTAACACTTTTCGTCTCATCACAAGTGATAAAATGACAGTTAGTTTTAAGGAACATTATTCAATGCTTAGAGAATGTGCCCAAGAGTTGATTAATCAAAATCCATGCACAACTGTTAGGATTGATGTACAACAAGAACAAAATCCAAAGTCTCCAACAAGAACTTTTAGAAGGGTGTATGTGTGTTTGGGAGCTCTTAAACAAGGTTTCAGAGCTTGTGGCAGAGAAATCTTAGGATTATATGGATGCTTAATGTCAGGTACTTTTCCAGGTTAAATACTAACAGCAGTTAGGGTTGAAAATCAATGGTATTTATCCAGTAGCATATGCTCTAGTTGAAGCATATAATAGGCATCTTGGTATTGGTTTTTGAAATTACTTGGAGAGGATCTTGATATAGAAACCAACTTTAATTTCACTTTCATTTCTGATATGTAAAAGGTACACATTTTATTGTATAATTTGTCATGTGTTTTATGTAAAATGAGAATAGGTATAGTTTTAATCCCATCCTTAACCTTAACTGTTCACAGGGACTTATACAAGCCATTGCAAGTGTGTTTTCAATCACTGAACACAGGTTATGTGTTAAGCATATTCATGAGAATATGAAGTCATAGTTTAAAGGACGTGTTAACAAGGACATGCTTTGGAATGCAGCTAGAGCCAGTACTATTGTTGAATTCAACAAAAAGATGGCTCAGCTCAAGTCAAACAATTCTGCTGCTTATGATTGGTTGATCAAGATTCCAGGTGAACAATTGAGCAAATCACATTTTCAGGTAATTAACTAACTTACATTGGACAAAAGCATACTAATAATTGGTCATATACTTATATATTGTGTGATTTGTTTACAAGCAAAGCCAAATTTGATCTACTCATAAACAACATATGTGAGGTGTTCAATAGGCAGTTTGTTGATGGTAGAGATCAACCCATCATTACTTGATGAAGAGGATTGTATAAAAAGACCACTTCTACTGTGACAGCTATATTTGATGCTATAAAAAAAAAGCTACTCACTACATTGTTAATTGAAATGGAGGTTCTTTATATCAAGTAACTAATTGGGTCTTACAGGGATCGGTGTGTTGTTAACATGGATAGAAGGGAATGTTCTTGTAAGAAGTTGGAGCTGACTGAAATACCATGTAAACATATTGTGGCTGCAATATACAACATGATTAGGAAAGGAATGGCAGTTGGTATACTTGAACCGTGGGTTCATGCTGCTTACATACTTGAAACATGGGCGCATGTATAATCATTCAAGATCAACCCGTGTAACGGCAGGGAGATGTGCCCAATAGTTAAGTCTAAAACAGTCATAATACCACATATTCACAAACCCCAAGTTGGTAGGTCACCAAAGAAGAGGAAGAAGACAGTTGATTAGCTTGCAAGTCAAATTTGTTAAAGTTATTATGAATTGATCTTTGAACAATAGGAATTCTGTTAAGTTTCATGTATTTGCATTATAATTATTAACTATAGTTTCATGTATTTTGGTAAATGTGATGTGTTTATGTTTGTTTAATCATGTTATGTTTGCAGAGTATGACCTTCTAAAGTCAATTGTCATGTAGTGTATGTTTGCTGAGTATATCTAAACACCTCATTTATCCAATGCAAATGGTAATGGGATGAGTTGACTTCAAACTAGAAATACTCATGGATACAATCATATCCAAACACATTTAAAATTTGCAGTCAACTCATGCAGTCTGCAAATCATATCCAAAACACCCCTTTTATCCAATGCAGTCAACTCATGTCATAAGCATTTGCAGTTTGACTTTAGAAAGCCAAACTGTAAATGCTAGATGGCAGGAGTCAAACTGCAAATGCAAATACAATCAAAGTTTCCAATGCAAATTATTAATGGGATGAGTTGACTGCAAATTGCAAATGCTCATGGATACAGTTATATCTAACCACCCATTTAGCATTTGCAGTCAACTCATGGAGTCTACAAATCATATCCAAAACACCCCCTTTATCCAATGCAGGCAACTCATGTCATGAGCATTTTAGTTTGACTTTACAAAGTCAAACTGCAAATGCTAAATGGGAGTTTTGAATGGAAATGCAGTCTGCAAACACTCAAAGTACAAACTGTAATATTGCTACAAACATAAGTCAAATGATCTAAAATATAGCAATCCTGCAAATTCATATACTACTTAACAACAAATAGTTGTTTTATAGCAAAAATATCCAAAGGTAGCAACAAAATTAAAGTGTTTTTAAGCATCCTAATACAACATATACACAGCATTCAAGGTTTTTAGAATTCCTTTTTCTTGGAGCTGAAGTTGAAGCAATAGGAGCATTAGGAGCTCTTAAACCAATTACACATCAGTAATGGGTATTCTCCTATATCCTCTTGGAGTTGATACCTTTTGTTGGGTTATAAAGTCAAAGTACTGCTCTCATAAAGAAAGTCAAAGTGCTGCTTATTGAAGAAAGTCAAAGTACTGCTCATTAAAAGGACTGCTATGATAAAGGACTATAATGCAAAATGTTTAAGGATTATTATGTAATTCTAGAACGTTCTTTAGATTAGAGTTAGCTTACTTGTCGTTCAAGTATTGTAAACCGACTAGGGTTTTCCTTATGCCTATAAAAGGATCCCTAGGTTGGCATTAGAGATATACGATTTTAGAGATACATGCAAGTTCGATATTAGAGTTATTAGGGTTGTTGGTGAATCTGTGTATGTAAGCAGGTTCAAAGGTTTTAATATAATTCTTCTTAGCTTTGTTGAAATAGATTCCGCATACTTAACAAAGTACATCAGTGTTTCATTGTTAATAGTTTAGGATTTATCCGAGATTATTAAACCCTTACAAGCTACAAAGTTAGTTCGGTCAGAGTATATCGATCCAACACCTTTGCCTCCTTTGCCTTTATTAACCTACCAAAATCCACTTCAATCTTTTGTATTCTGTTTTCAAGATGATTATAAAGCTCATGCGCTTTTCCCTTTCCCTTATCATCCACTTCAAGCTTTTGTGTTCTGTTTTCAAGATGATCACAAAGCTCAAACACTTTTCCCTTTCCTTATCATCTACAAGTTAATAGGTTAAGACATCACAAGATCCAAAGCTAACAGTATCAATAAGCCACAAAATGCTTTACTTAGCTTTGTCTATAAACAAAACATGATGAATCATAAGGATCAACAAACATGCCTGTTTGCTTGCTTTATCTCTCAGGAAGAACCCAAGACAGTATCACAAGCATTAGCAAAAGAGAGTTGGGTTAAAGCTATGCAGGAAGAACTTCTTCAATTCAAACTTCAAGATGTTTGGGTAAGTGAATTACCAGATGGAAAGAAAGTAATTGGTACAAGATGGGTTTTTAGAGTTAAAAGATATGAAAGAGGTAATGTCATCAAGAACAAAGCAAGACTGGTTGCACAAGGATATAGACAGGAAGAAGGAGTGGACTATGATGAAGTGTTTGCATCTGTAGCAAGGATTGAAGCAATTAGATTATTTCTTGCTTTTGCTTCTTATATGGGATTTCCTGTTTATCAGATGGATGTCAAAAGTGCCTTTCTTTATGGCAATATTACAGAGGAAGTTTATGTTAAACAACCTTCTGGTTTTGAAGATCCTGAACATCCAAACAAAGTCTACAAGGTTATCAGGGCACTGTATGGTCTTCATCAAGCTCCTAGAGCCTGGTATGAAAGACTCTCCACTTTTCTATTGCAACATGGTTACAAGAAAGGTGCTATTGACAAGACTTTGTTTATCAAAATAGACAAAAAGGATATCATGCTTGTTCAAGTTTATGTAGATGATATTATTTTTGGAGCTACAAAACAGTCTATGGTGAAAGAATTTGAGCAGCTTATGCAACATGAGTTCCAAATGAGTTCCATGGGTGAACTAACTTTCTTTTTGGGGCTTCAAGTTAAACAATCAAGTACTGGAATTTTTATTAGTCAAGATAAGTATGTCACTGACATTCTTAAAAAGTTCAACCTGAGTGCTATGAAGCCAGTTACCACACCCATTAAAGCCTCAAACTCATTAGGAAAGGATGATGATGGAGCACCTGTGGATGTCAAGCTTTACAGATCCATGATTGGTTGTCTTATGTACTTAACTGCATCTAGACCTGACATTATGTTTGTTGTATGCTTATGTGCAAGATATCAGGTCACTCCTAAGGTCTCTCATATAAATGCAGTCAAGAGGATTTTCAGTTATCTCAAGCATCAACCTAAGTTAGGGTTAGGGTATCCTAAGGATTCACCTTTTCACTTGGAAGCTTTTTCAGATAGTGATTATGCAGGTGATAATTATGATAGAAGATCAACCACTGGAGAATGCCAATATCTTGGGAGAAGACTTGTTTCATGGCAATGTAAGAAACAAACTATTGCAACAACCTCATCCACAGAAGCAGAATATGTTGCTGCTGCAAGCTGTTGTGGACAAGTACTTTGGATGCAGAATCAACTCTTGGATTATGGATTCAATTTCAAAAATACTCCTATCAACATTGATAATGAGAGTACAATTTGCATTGTGAAGAATCCTGTCTATCATTCCAAGACCAAGCATATTCAGATTAGGCATCATTTTATTCGTGATTGTTATGAGCATAGGCTCATTAATGTTGTCAAGGTTCACACAGATGACAATGTCGCTGATCTACTTACCAAAGGATTTGATGTTTCAAGATTCAAACATTTGGTGGTAAGTATTGGAATGATTGATTATTAAGCTATGTTTGAGGGGAGGACTTCATTTAGTCCTATGCATTGCTTGAGGGGAGGCAATACAATGCTATTGATGATGTGTTTATTTGTGGTAAAGATAATGGGAAAGTACTGCTTGCAATTTTAGCTGAAAGTACTGCTTTGGAGAAAGTACTGCTTTGAAGGGTACTGCTGACGTGTAAAGTACTGCTACATGGAAAAGTACTGTTCTAACGGTAAAAAATACGGGGTAATGGTAAAATACTTCGTTATGGAAGGGATACATGCCAAAATAACGGTATACGCATTAAATGGGATTTGATATTTTATATCTTATACATATATAACTAACCCTACCGCCTTTTACTCTCACTTTTCTACTTACCCATTCATTCATACTTACGCCACCACTTTAATCATCAATTTACCTTCTCTGTGCTATATATTCTTCTACCAACTCACAAATGGCTCGTTCAACTTGTAGTAAACACAGTATGATTGCTAATTTGGGTAAGACAGAGTTGAATTTTGATTTTCATGCTGTGATTGATTTCCTAACTGGGTCTTCAATCAGTTACTCTTTATTGGTCAATCCCGACATCATTGGGCCATGGATTCAAGAATTTTGGGCTACTGCCAAATCAGGTTGGGAAGAACCTGATATATCGTTCATTACGGCCAAAGTTGCTGGGAAGAATATTCGGATCACTGAGGCTACAATTAGAGAAGATCTTCTGTTTCATGATGAAGAAGGTACTGTTAAGTTTGATAAACAAGTACTTTGGGATACACTAAGAGATATGGGGTATGAGGGTTCTCTCACTAAGCTTACTTTTCAGAAACCCTTATTCAGTCCACATTGGAAGTATCTCATTCATGTTTTACTCCATTGTCTAAGTAACAAAAGTACTGCTTGGAATGAGTTTAGTCAAACCATAGCCTCTGCATTAGTGGGATTAGCTACCAATCAACCATTTAACTTCTCCTTCATTATTCTTGATGGTATGCATAAACATATCAAGAATGGTTCTACCATTTTTGATGTATCCCAGGTTTGTTCAATTATTTTTGAACAAACAGCTTGAGGGTGTTCCAAAACCCCCAAACTTTTTGCCTACTATAGCCCTTCCTGACAAGGTGTTTACCTTCATGGCTACCAAGAGTGCTAAGTTTTCTGGAAAGAATACTCCTTTAACAGCACATGTTTTGGAAGTGGCACAAGCTGTTCGAGATGCTGCTCAAGAGGATTCAGATCATGCTTCTGAACATTCTGACTCTGCTCCCTCTCCATCTCAAGCTCAATATGTTTCTCAACATACTGAGCAGTCACATTCAAGGGGAGGAGATGCTTCTCAACATGCTGCTTCATCACAAAAAGACGTAAAAGTAAATAAGATGAAAGAATGAAATCAAATACTCCCCTGAATCGTTTGTTGTGGATAGCGATGTAACATGGTTAGATCTTCTTCCAAGATAGACGAACGTTCAAAGCTTCCCTTCCGAAATAATAAACGTCTTCTTGTCCAAAATAACCTGTTAACCTGAAAAAGATAAAGGCCAACCTCGCGTAAAATCGGCAGTAAAATCTACATAATAAGATATAATGCTTGTGGAATGAATATTTTTGCAGAATTCCTGGAGATTATAAGTTAAAGAATTGACAAAACTTTTTAGGTTTCCAGAAAAATACAAAACTTTCAAAAATTGCAGAAAATTATAGCCTGACGCCGTCAGGTGTTAATCCTAACGCCGTCAGAAAGTTCTGACAGAATTCTCATGTTAAGTTTCCGGGAAAAATTCTGGAAAAACTAGATCTTACTTCCTGGAATTCCTGCAAAAATTCATTATGACTCGATACAAGCATTTGACTCAAACAAATACTAATATGTATGCTAATTTCATTGTTATGATTCATGTTCATTCGTTCTATATAAACCGATTTAGATTTCCCTTACACTTAGCTTTTGCAAAATACCTTTATATGTAGTTAAGACGAATTTAAAAACAAAATAAAGCATTTTCACAATTTGGTTTGAAGCATGAATCAATAACAAGAAATANGCTCAAGGTACTGTTGCTCAAAGTACTGTTAGACCATATCTTATTACTCCAAGGACTTTGGATTTCAATGAAGAAGTTGGTCCTTCCAACCCAATTCAGCAAGAGGAACATAGTGAGGATGAGACCATTGCTCATATGTTGCTCAACATGTCAAGATCCAAAGGTATTACTATTCCTGGAGTGGAACAATCTCAACCTTCTTCTCAGCCTACTCAAGAGGTAGATCCCAAAGATAAAGGTAAAGGGATTTTAGTTGAAAAGAAAAAGAAGAAGAAGGAGTTCACTTTAGCACAGATAAGAGCTTTTGAGGAAGCTAAAAATGAAGAAGCTGCTAGAAAGTTTCAAGCGGAATTAAATGCTGAAGTAGAGAGATCAGAGAAGCCTATTGTTAAAGAAAGAGTTATTGGACCAAGAAAATCACAGGGCATTGCTAAAGAAAGGAATGCAATGATGAGTTATCTAAAGGGTCATGGATAGAAAGGCTTACAGAGATTAAAGTATCAAGAGATGAAAGATTTATATGATGCTGTCAAAGAAGCTTATCAAAAGCAAGTTGATAGCATTATTGGTTTTGATACTGATGAGGCAAAACAGATAATGGATGCAAGAAATAAAAGAAAAAGGACAACAACTAAAGAACAGCCATCAAAGAAGTTTAAAGATACAATTGAATTAAGGACAGATACAGTTGATAAGCTAAGGAATTACTAAAGGGTTGTTGATTTTGAGTATCCAAAGTCAAAAGAAGCTTCTGATAAAAAGTCTAAGATCTCTGACTTGGAAGTAGTAGAATCGAAAGAAGATGGAGATTATCTTGTTTTCCATAGAGAGGATGAAATTTTCAGAGCATTCAACTTGTTGTGGGATATACTACATTTGATAGATAGAGAAGATTTACTTCATCTGCATCAACAAGTACAAGCTTATTATGAACACATTCCACCAAGAGGAGTGGGTTTAATCTTGCTGGGTGATCTTTCAACTCTTTGGGATACTGAAGAAACAAGCAAGGATGCACTCTGGAATAATCAAGATAATTGGGAAATTATAAGCTGGAGGTTCTTTGAATCAGCAGGAGTGCATGTATTGGAATTAGAAGATGGTACCATGATTCATATGCTAGCATAGAGAAGATATCCTCTCACAAGAAGTCTTATGATCAGAATGCTAGAACATGGTATGGAATTTGAAGATGAGAATGATACAGCACTTATGGTGATTGAGTTATTCATCAAGTGGACAGCTTTGACAGATATGATGCATGATTACTGGTATGGTTTTGATATATATTTTTCGAATAATAAGTATTTTATTCAAAGTACTACTAGACCAACAGTACTTTATCAAAGTACTGTTTGTAGCATAAAACCAGTAAAGTACTTTAATGAAAAACATCAATTTTTGTAAGTGTGCAAAATACTTTTTAAAGCACAGGATAAACAGCAACAAAATGTTTTTGAGTAACACATGGTGTTAGTACTTGTACTACACAACAAATGGTATTCAACTCACCATGTTTAATAAACAAGAAAGAGTTTGACTCATCATGAGGGTACGGCTCTGATGTGATTATCAAATCCGTTTTTAGTTGACAATTTACTAAAAATTGTATGGTTTTCAACTCACCATATCTGTGATAGTGAAGAGTTGGCTAGCCCACAAGATAATGGCTTGTGGTAAAGGCTGTGGAAAATCCATTCATATGGTAATTAGTTCACCATGGTAGTGATTGTACTAAAAGAACTAGCTAGTCCAAAAGCAAACGGCTCTTGGTAAAGACTACTCAAATCCGTTGATAGCTGATGATTTGCTAAAAATCATATGGTTATCAATGTACCATGGTTCTTAAACCTAAACATTGGCTACTCCAGAGTTAATGGCTTTGGTAAAGAGACATCAAAATCCATTATTTTTCAATGATTCACCTCTCACAGGAGTTTACACACCTGGATGTGATGAGAATAGTATGAAACTTAAGTGATCTGATGTACAATTTGCCATATGTTGCTGAGTAGCTGTAAAGATTGTTGCTGATAGTTGCTGATAAAGATTACTTTGATATTGATAATACAACCACAATGTGTACAAGACAGATACAATCATTCCTTGAAGATAAAGATGTTAAGTGCTAGAGTAATTTGGCATGGAATAAGGGGAAGACAAAGGAACTTGAAATCAAGCAAGTAGAATTCAAGTTAGGGGAGGATTGTTGGGTTATAAAGTCAAAGTACTGCTGAAGATCAAAGTACTGCTCTCATAAAGAAAGTCAAAGTGCTGCTTATTGAAGAAAGTCAAAGTACTGCTCATTAAAAGGACTGCTATGATAGAGGACTATAATGCAAAACGTTTAAGGATTATTATGTAATTCTAGAATGTTCTTTAGATTAGAGTTAGTTTACTTGTCGTTCAAGTATTGTAAACCGACTAGGGTTATCCTTATGCCTATAAAAGGATCCCTAGGTTGGCATTAGAGATATACGATTTTAGAGATACATGCAAGTTCGATATTAGAGTTATTAGGTTTGTTGGTGAATCTGTGTATGTAAGCAGGTTCAAAGGTTTTAATATGATCAAAGTTCTTTGTTAATTCTTCTTAGCTTTGTTGAAGTAGATTCCGCATACTTAACAAAGTACATCAGTGTTTCATTGTTAATAGTTTAGGATTTATCCGAGATTATTAAACCCTTACAAGCTACAAAGTTTGTTTGGTCAGAGTATATCTGTTGGGAATAAAGCTAACAGTTACCACTGATAGGCTTGTGGAAGACACCGCTGAAACAGGGTTTATTATATGTATTGTTGATGAAGTATAGTTGGTATGTAACACAAACTCCGAATATTATTAAGATTTATTACGAGTGTCTTAGCTATCACTTAGGGTTTACACCATTGAGCCCTAGCATAATTCGGTACCTATGATATGACCTAGGGATTCCTTTTATAGCGACCAAGAAAGTCCTTTACAAGATAAGTTTAATGGCTATCTTAAATAGAATTTCACAGATCTATTCATATACTTATTATACAGATACATAACAGTTATTGCTAGTAAGCGTGGTAATTAATATGTACTAGCAGTGGTTAATAGTTTCCACTGCTAGGCATTC
>LBNU01009753.1:257149-283230 GCA_014162995.1 Artemisia annua | reverse complement strand
AAAACTTATAAACTTGTTCGTTACATCAAACATAAACTTGTGTTCCTTTTATAGAGAAGGAACTCTAACCTAAACCGTTTCTCAAGAAACGTATAATCTATAAACTTTAAATGATATGCATTATCTTTTCCTAATATAACTCATGCATATCCTAACTACATTACATAATACGCGGTTTTATTAAGTCCGCAGAAACTAAACATGCTGAACTATATCTTCAGCAGTAAAACATCATCAGCAGAATCTGATCTTCAGCAGATTCCCTTCAGCAGCAACCATCAGAGGAATTCAGACTCAGCAGAATTCCCAACAACACCGTTGGTCCCTAAACTTTCCACGAAACATCGTCAGGCACCTTAACTTTTGAAAAACGTCTCCGTGCGTCCCTCCTCAAGTTTTTTGAGGCCGGTTGCATCCTTTGACCCGTTTTCCGTTAGTCAACACCGTTATTTGGTACATTTTTTTTGTTTTTAGTTAAAGGGCATAAGGGTCAAAATGTTTCTTCAATATATATAATTATATATCATCTTCACTACCAATTTCTCTCATCAGATCCTGTCCAAATCACCACCTACCGTCGTCATCTCCGCCGGAGTCCGTCGCACTAATCGCCGCAAGTTATCCTCCCCACCGCCGGAGAACGAGATGTCAGTCACCGTACCTATGCCACCTGATGACGATGAGCCTTTTATCACTTCTAGAAACCGTAAGAACAAATTATTACTATTTATTATTAAATCATTTATAATGAATATATGTGATCCTTGTTTAATAAGTTTAATTGCGAACGTGCTATATTAATCATTTAATTGGTTCATTTTGACTTAATATAGTGTTAGTGTGTGTGTGTAATTTAGGCTTCTTCGAAAAACGTTGATAGTGGCAATAAGGTAATTTGTTTGTAATTTAGGCTCCACTATTTGCTATAGTTTATGATCGATTTCATGCATTCATTATTTAGTTGTTGAATTGTGCTATACTTGTGTTTATTAATTTGTTGCTTTTAACATATAATTCATTCATTCATTTAGTTAGTTAGTTAGTGTGTGTGTGATTTAGGCTTCTGCTATTCGAAAAAGAAGTTGAAAACTGTAAATGCTGACGAGTCCACACACGCTGCCCCAAGGATAATATTTATAGTTTAGGGTTCTACTGTTTTCGAAACGTTGAGGACAATATGTGTTTGTAGTTTGGCTTACTATTTGTTGATATATTATTATAGTATTGATATTAGTTTTTTAGATCAGGACTAGAACTAGTAGCTTTAATGGGTGAGGATCCTAAGTTGGCAACTTACATAGATAATTTCTTATTTTGGCATGTTTTTGTACATTACTTGTACTCGACTTCTATCAGTTGACAACCACTCAAACTAGATGTAGCTACAATGGTATATACAACAATTGGAACCTAATCTGCTGCTTTTGGGTTTCAGGCGCAAAACACCTTCCTTGGCTGGGAATAGGAGAACTCTTGAAGTTAACTTAACAGAAAGTTCTTGTAAATTATACAACATTACATTCATTGGGCTAAGTAGGTGCAACTTTCTTTCCTGCCCCGACCCGCCCAGCTCCAAATGACAAATTTGTTTCTCTTGCCCCGACCCACACTGTTCATCATAACTCACACACTTTCCCTTTCTTTGAGATCCGAACGGTGCAGGTCCAAACGGTTAACCCGTCGCCGTCCGATCCGATCAAACGGTTATTACAGTTGCCTGTGAGGGGAGCAACAGTAACACTAATTTTTTAATGCTTCTGTGGTTCTTCTTGCGCCAGATGTTACAACCAGTGAGTAACCCATTTACGTCCACATATCTTCTTGCCTTATTGCTTTAGATCATCCAAAGTTAGGTGGGTAGGTTATTTCTTTAATCAAAAAAGCCTGTAAACAATTTGCAATTTAGGTCTGAATCACCCCCCCCTTCTTTTTTTGGTGTGTTCGGGTGGCAGTTTAGGTTGGCACTTCCTTTAATTCTTATGATTGGTGTCACTAGATTAGGTTTAAGTTGGCACCCATTTAATGAGGTGCTTCTTAGTAATCTGCGTTGTACGGTCAACCTAATTGTTGTCACTGGATTAGGTTTAAGATGGCAGCCTAAACTTATTGTTTTTTTAGAAGCAGATCATCAGGGGAAAAAAAGCCAATCAGGAAGAGGTGTAAATTTTTTGCGTTTGTTAAAATTGTTTGTGGTCATTGTTAAACTTATATTAGGGGAGACTGATTCAATCATAAACGGAAAAGGAGTTTGGATTTCTTCCTGAAAGCTCTATGACGATTCTTCAAGCTTTCGCTCTTTGAACATGTTCTTCATCTGTAATCACTTATTAGCTTCTGCTATATGATTAATTGCATCTTTTTCCATGCTTTGTCTTTTCTTCATAGATTAGATGGAAAAACAAGTAATGTTTTCCATAGACTTAGTTGGGCTTAACCTTGATTTAGAAGTGTAAAAGAGGTAACAGGTCAAAATAGGTTTCAGTTGAAATGAGAGAATTAAGTTGACTGACGATATTTTTTTTCCAATTTTTAAATTTATACGATAAGGATGATTACAAGAAAATGTTACTAAAGCACAGCCAAATTCAGCTAATACGTCAATTGTGTGAACAAGGTAGATTGTTATCGTTATATTATGTTCTTTACATACATGACCGTTTTTATATTATAATCAACTTTTCTTTTTCAGTTATCCTAAGGATTTAGGCAAGACTTGCTAGCAAGACAAATGGTATGGAGCAGAAGTCAGGTAAATTACTTCTTCAAACTCTCTTAACAAGACTATACTTCAAATTTAAATTCAAAATTCAGATTTCAATTCTTTTATACATATTGGTCTATGGAATCCAGTGGTGACGGAAATGTATAAAGAGGAAGGCGGTGATGCTGAAATGGAGACTGGTTCCTCATCAGAAAATGCACCCAAGAGCACAAAAGGTGAGAATAGACGAGCATCAGGTGCTCACGAAAATAAAAACCACAGTAGTTCACCTCAACTCTGCATCTTTAATATGGGTCATTCAACGTTATTAAACTATTCAATTGTGCCAAAATACAAACTTTATTGATTAAGAAATTCTTATATATGAGCAATTCGATTACTGTTACAAATTTTTTTTAACTTATACTAGCTATGTAGAAAAAGGTGAATATGAAACTTAGCGCTAACTTGATCAAATACATCTCATCTGTTACAACGAAGTGATCAACTAAATAATATTCACTCTGTTTGACATTGCAACTTTGCTTCGAGTCTTTAGGATCTACTGTTTAAATTAGTTGGTTGATAGTTTACACTAAAAAAATGCAGGGGATAGCAGGTTAGGCTGGAAATGGTTATGCTCCGGTTCTTGGCTGTCACACCTAGCACATTGCTATTAAGTTCGGTAAGATAACTTTTAAATTTAGCTATTACCTTGAAATAGACAGATTTCAGATCCAAGCTGCTTGACCTGTTCGTCTAGCCACACCTGATACACATGTTATTGCTTGTTGCAGGTATCTTTTCAAGTATATCCACATACTAGAGACAAACCGTAGATTAGAAGCACTTGAGGGGGATAAACGAGAAAATGAGAAAACGTTTGAAGAACCCGAAATTATCTAATAGCAACTGTGCTAAAGTTCATAAACATGTCTCTATGGCTTGGTGCCGATGCCTTGTGATCAGCATGGCTTCAGTAACACCACTAAATTCTAGATATTCAACAGAATCCCAAGACNAGGTATCTTTTCAAGTATATCCACATACTAGAGACAAACCGTAGATTAGAAGCACTTGAGGGGGATAAACGAGAAAATGAGAAAACGTTTGAAGAACCCGAAATTATCTAATAGCAACTGTGCTAAAGTTCATAAACATGTCTCTATGGCTTGGTGCCGATGCCTTGTGATCAGCATGGCTTCAGTAACACCACTAAATTCTAGATATTCAACAGAATCCCAAGACTCTTCTCTATTAGATGGTGGTTTTGTAAACATCCAACAGCTTTGTATTGATCTGCGTATAGATGAATTTTGGCAATCATCATTTGAGGATGCAAACCTGTCATTTAGTATGGAAGAATGTGTGGTCCTTGATCTCCACATGGATCGTATGGTTATACTGGAATAGATTTGCTTCATTCCTACACTCCCTTACTAAAGGAGACAATGCAGGCTCAAGTCATGAAGTCAATAACATCAACAAACAAGCCTGCAATGCTCAAGTCCACAAACCAACAAAACTGTTGCTACAGATGTTGTAATGTAGCATAGAATAGCTTAGTTAGTCTGTTTGGGTCAGTCTAGTCTTTTGACCCATTACTCTATAAAATACTCATGTACTGTTCCATTGATCAAGTAATGAAATCATAATCATTTTCCATCATTTCAGATTTCTGTCAAATTCCATACTCTTTTTATCCAAAGCATTGCTACATTTATGAAGATTGTCCATCTGTTCATCTTCGTCTATACGAATGATAATCTCTAAAGCCTTTACATCCTGTTGTATACCGGCATCAACCTTTTCACTAGTTATGAAGTGGTGTATGATGAGCAGGGCAATAAGTTCGAACATATTTAAATGCTGAAATCCAGACAAGAACATACTTTATCCCACTTTGTAAACACACTTTACTGCTTGGTATGAATTTGCTTAAGGTTCTTATTCTGCTTGTTCTTCATGTTGATCTTAGTGATAATCATATTGTTCTTGTGATTGAGATTGTCCTTTTTCGAGTCAGTGATTCAAAGATGATGTGTGTGTGTGGGCTTTTGTGATTGTTTGGGTGAATAAGAGTAAAGGAGAAGATTTATATGTGTTATAATCCAAATATATGAAATGATCCTTATGCCCTTTAACTAAAAACAAAAAAATGTATCAAAAACGGTGTTGACTAACGGAAAACGGGTCAAAGGACACAATCGGCCTCAAAAAACTTGAGGAGGGACGCACGGAGACGTTTTTCAAAAGTTAAGGTGCCTGGCGATGTTTCGTGGAAAGTTTAGGGACCAACGGCGTATTTTACTCTATATATATATATATTGACGTGCACCGTGCACTTATGAGTATGTTTGACCATGATAGTGATATCAAGAAACAGCAGTAAGCCGTAATGGAATGTTGTATCATGAATAATATTTAATTTTCAGTTCTTTAAAAGAATAATTAGCATTTTTTGGTAGATAAGAGCCTTCCCACATCACATTTGAGGAAATTCCATTTTCTAGATGTTTCTCCAAGAAAACCGTGGGAATAACGTGTGCAAGAGTTGATGAACAAACGCGTACAATACTTTAAATCGTTTTTGAGACTACTTAACTTACTTGACTTGTAGAGCACAATAGTGGCTTAGTGTTATATAAGTTGTTAGAATCGTTGATATATATAATTTATTACTGTCATTAATGTAGGGGTAAGAAACGTATTTATGCAAGTAAACAATACTAAATTACTAATCGAAATCGTCATCATTTAATTTAACTTAGAGTTCTATATATAGGTAACCTTTTATTTAACAGAAATGAGCTTCTAAAGTTAACATAATCACATGTGAGCTTCTAAAACTTTAAATCAATGACAGTTTTAACATTCGAAATATTACCAAAGCATCACTTACCCAATATCATATCATGGCTACCTAATATAAAATTTCACCATACGGAAATCACGACCTCTTTGTTGAGGTACCTACAATTTTATTTATTTATTTATTTTTAAAACGACTAGTTATTAGTTAGTGGTTCGAGTCGCGCAGTGACATCTATGCAGGCAGTCTACCTTCCTTGAACTTTTGCTTTTGGGGAATAAACCTCACTCATTTTTTTCCGCTTCGCCTAAGAGGAAAACCTCATTGGCAAGTCTCGAACTCGAGACCTCCAAAGAAAAAACCCCCTCAAAATTATCCCTGGTGGCCACTTGATCTAGACTAAATGGTTAAGGACTTAAGGTACCTAAATTGAATGATGTAGTTATACGCATTTATGTAAAGTCTTTCCTATGTTCTAATTTTTTTGTCTTGCATCTTTTTTAGTACTTCCAAATTAATTGCCGCTATCAATTACGGAAACAAATTTTAACTGGGTTTACCATATTACAGATATTTTACAAGTATAAAAATTAAAAGAATTAATGATTAATTAATTAGAGGTAAAATTGTGCAACTGCAAAGTGATTATACTTTTCTGTCTCTAGAGTCTAGACAATTATAGTATTTCGTAAGTGTGCAGGTTGTGGGTTGCGGGAAAAGTAGTGATAATCACTTTCCTTGCGCAAACTTGTGGCAAAAGGGAAAACACATTCCTATTTTCATTTTTTTATTATTTTTTTTTGCAAAAAAGATAAAATATATTGATATGAATTTCGGGTTACAATTGAAAAACATCTAAACAATAAAACATTAACTTGAAATAACTTGACCTACACGAGCCATTCACACAGAAAAAACTGAAAACTAAAATGCCATTGACTAATAAATTTTGTTTGCCTTGATACTAGAACTTGAACTTGCTTGCTTCTACTTGAAAACCGAAACCAAAATTCTTTGTGAAAAAGAACCCTGTTGAAGAAGAAAACACTTGCTGAAAAGAAAGCAACTCTAAACTGCCAAAAACTCTCTTGAGAAAATATGGAGAAGCATTTCGACTTGAAGCAAAGTGAGTGACTGTGACGGACGACAAAAACATATACTACCCATAAAATATATCCTTAAAGATTGAAATGTCAATGAAGTTCTCGAATGAACTCCTCAAAAGTTAAGTCGTTTCTAATGTTATTGTTGTTTCCCCCGATCATAATGCCTATCGATTAACCTAGGCTCTTAAAGTTGTTAAGCTTCGAGCCTTCGCCTTCTGTAACACCCCCAACTCAAATATGGCAGCTATCATGCTGGGGGTATTACGAAAATAGAAACCAGGCACATTTATAGTAAACGACCACAACTCGGGACGTTTGAAATGTGACCAAAACATATCATTCGATTTACAAACCGTTTAGAGTACAAGTACTCTTTAGTCAAAGTTGCAGCGGAAAAGTAAATAGAGTTTGCAGCGGAAAAATAAACAAAGTATAGCAGCGGAAATGTAAAAGACACAAAAGGTTTGACGAATGACATGTAAAAATAGGGTAGTAAAGTAGTTAAGCTGCCGTGACAGAATACCACTCCAGCCAATGCCACTCCTCCACGCCCATTATATCATCATGCCAAGCTAAACATCATTACCTGAAAATACATGCTTAAAAAGTCAACACAAAGGTTGAGTGTAATCCATAGGTTTAAAATATAAAGTTGAGCACAAGGTTTAATCATAAGATATGAGCAACATATGCTAATATCGGGTAATCAAGATAACAACCAATGTATAGAGGCATCCCTGTGCATATAACATTGTTGATGATGCTAAGCTCATGACACGCAAACGTTAACCACAATCATAATATCAATATAACCGCGGAATTTCATAGTATAACAATGCCCTCAAGGTCGAGCACTTGCCATTTACTCGACAAATCGAATATAGTACACCACAATTTGCCTATCTAGCAAAAGGAGTGGGAGGGTCAATTCCTATAGCGCTATATCCCTATATTCGCGTTCACTCGCAAGTGATTAATGGTTCATGATCTGAGGGTCTTGCATAGGCAAGGCAGAGCTACTTAGCACATCGTCAGGAAAGCATACCAATCAGGAAAGCATACCAAAAATACTTGTGCTCAGAAAACATTTAAAGCATGTATCTCACCCCATGGGTTTATAAACATTTAAAAGATAAAAAGTGGGGCTATGAATCACACCTTAACAACAGCAGGTAACGAGATATATATGTCAACCAAACAAATACGCCTCACAGCAGACAATCCTCAGCACAACCTAATCATATAAATATCATAAC
Source organism: Artemisia annua (assembly GCA_014162995.1). Classification (NCBI taxonomy): domain Eukaryota; kingdom Viridiplantae; phylum Streptophyta; class Magnoliopsida; order Asterales; family Asteraceae; genus Artemisia; species Artemisia annua. The sequence continues at coordinate 275,355 of LBNU01009753.1, read as the reverse complement.
TCAGCAATAGTACTCGAATACTTTAATAGTTAATGCTTGAATGAAGTTTTATAAAAGATGATGGCGTTTGAAAGAAAACATTTTCCAAAAGTAGTCTCGTGTGGAAGAAAGATAGAAAAGAACAAGTCGGCGAACCTTAAAACACATGAGAAAACAACAAAGACTCGAAGAATACTCGTCAAAAGAAAGGAAGAACAGAAAAGAATAAAAGACACGAATAGATAAAGACAACAATTCCTAATAGTCTCGGTATTACCCATTTCCCAAAATATATTAAGATTATATTTGATAAAGTATAGTAAAGATAATAATTAATTTTAGTAAATTTCGGCATGACCTGCCCGTTTATAAAGCATTTCCCGAGTCATCGACTCTTTTAAATACAAATAACGTTAATAATAATATAAGTGTAGATATTAATATGATTGGATATATCATTCACGTTGTCCATTAGTTGTTCAGGTTTATCGACCATTTCGTATAGTTCGGGTTCCAGGTACGTTAAGATCTTTAAGGGCCTAACGTACCCTACCGTCTCGTGTACCAAAGGGTCCATAAGTCCAAATAACCATAGCCGCAAATCCAATACGTCCAATACAAGTTCACAAGTCATAATATAAGTCATCAATGCGGATATCAAATCCGTCATCCAAATCAAATTAACTTTAACAATTTACATTTTAAATTTCATAGTTATTATTCCTTATTAATATTTACCGTTTAACTGTTTAAAACTAATAATAATGATAATAATAATAACCATCCGAGACCAAAACCATATCCCGACAAAACATAACCAATCCACAATCCCATGTTCTCGCCTCAACCAAAATATACCAAATCTAATCCTAAACCCGTCAACTAACCTAATAACCAACCAAATACATTTCGCAATACCCTTCGGCTTAACCAAACTCGTCCGAATCCAAACACAACTAAACCAATATCACCAACAACAATACTTATAACAAAAACAATAATAAATATACCCTCCCACCACCACCACCATGGCTCGGTGGTGGTGGCGTGGGCTGCCGACGCTCGTAACCAACCAAACGGACCTCGACAAAATCCAAAACAACCAAAAATATAACTCCTTCGTCACCTAACTCGAACCAAACACATATAATAACCAAATCTCACCGAGTCAACCGAGTTGACTCGGTGAGTCAATCCGAGTCGCGACCTCAACGAACCAAACAAGAAACCACACGAGTTTTTATTATTAAAACCATTTTTAAACAAGTTTTATAAAAGAAAACATATGTAAATCGGATTTAATATAAATTTCGAAATTAGGGTTTTGTGGTTTTTGAGTTTTTATAAAAGAAAACGTGAGAATAAGGGGTGGGGGAGGTTCGGTTACCACTTAGCTCGCCGGAAAATGGGTTTGGCCGGAATAGTACGAAATTCGAAGGTTAATTTCTTAGATTTAGGGCGCGTCTTTGATTTTTAGGATAAATGGTTTGCGGGGATGAATCGGGGGTGTCCCGATCTATCAAAATAGGTAGGTGGTGTGATTGGTGGTTGCCGGAAAATATTCCGGTGGCCGGAAATATAGCCGGCGGGGGAGGGTTGGCCGGTCGTGGGTAGAGAGAGAAAGAAGAGAGAAGAGAGAGGAGTGTGTGTGTTTTTGTGATAAATAAAATGAGTGGAAGTATTATATGGGGGTTTATATAGGGTAAAGGGTTTAGGTGGGATTGTAATTAAATAAAGTGTAGGGTGTTTATTGAAAATAAACTCAAGGGACTAGTCTCGCCAATTAGTTAAACTTTTCATAAAAACGGTTCGGGACTCGAATGACATAGCAAACGGACTCGAAAAATTACGAAACTTGCGCCATCGTTCACGAAATAGTTTTTCCAATAAAATCAAGCATAAACTTCAGAGTTTTTCTCAAACTCAAAATAAATCAAATAATTTGGCAAATGAAACAAATTCGAGTTTTCTAGGTTGTGCTGAGTAAATCAAGGAATAAATTCTCGTTCCTAATATATCTCACGCTCCTCAAATCCAATTTAACATGCTTTAAAGTTTTAAAACGTTTCAGGCTCTAAAAATAGAAGTTTGGCTAGGATTAGGTTTTAGGAAAAATACCAGGTGTTACATAACATACATCATATTTAGAAATCCGTCCCGGATTTAGTCTAGGTCACCAGTCCCGGTTTTGAAGAGTTTTGGGTACTTGCGTTTAAACTCATCCTCGCGTTCCCAAGTGTACTCAGGTCCTCTCTTGGAATTCCAACGAACTTTCACAAGAGGGATACGACTCTTCTTCAATCGCTTAATCTCGCGATCCATAATCTCAACAGGTTCTTCCACAAAATGTAACTGCTCATCTATCTCGATCTCATCAAGCGGGATCACCGCAGTTTCATCAACCAAACACTTCTTCAAATTGGACACATGGAAGGTAGGATGAACTCTACTAAGCTCAGGTGGCAATTCCAACTTATATGCCACAGGACCAATCCTCTCTACAATCTTGAAAGGTCCAACATACCTAGGGTTCAACTTTCCTCTTTTACCGAACCTGATCACACCTTTCCAAGGTGATACTTTCAACATAACCCGATCTCCTACTTGAAACTCTAGGGGTTTACGCCTCACATCTGCGTAACTCTTCTGACGGTCATGAGCTACTTTCAATCGCTCCTTAATCTGAGCAATCTTCTCGGTCGTCTCTCGGACTAAGTCCGGACCGATAAGCTGTGCTTCTCCTACTTCTCTTTCTCAATCATTCCATCAAGTTTCTCTTCCTTGAGATTTCCTTGTCTCACTACTTCTTCTTGAGCTTGCAAAATCTGAGCGGGTAAATTCGAATTGATCGTCATCACCAAAGCTCGAACTCGTAGTGGCTTCAACCGTTCCTTTCGGCTCAAAGCATCAGCCACAACGTTCTCTTTTCCAGGGTGATATTGAATCTCACAATCATAATCACTCAACGTCTCTAACCATCGCCGTTGTCGCATGTTCTACTCCTTCTGATCCATGATATGCTGTAAACTCTTGTGGTCGGTAAAGACAACACACTTCGTACCATAAAGGTAATGTCTCCACAACTTAAGCGCAAAAACTACAGCTCCTAATTCCAAATCATGAGTGGTATACTTCTCCTCATGAGTCTTAAGCTGTCGGGAAGCGTAAGCCATAACCTTCCCTCGTTGCATCAAAACTGCTCCTAATCCTTGATACGAAGCATCACAATAAACCTCAAAATCTTCTATTCCATCAGGTAAAGCCAATATCGGGGCGCTACAAAGCTTCTGTTTCAAAATCTGAAACGCTTTCTCTGCTTCATCTCCCCATTCGTACTTCTTATCCTTGTGAGTCAACGCTGTCAACGGTTTGGATATCTTGGAGAATCCCTTAATGAATCTCCTATAGTNGTGGTATACTTCTCCTCATGAGTCTTAAGCTGTCGGGAAGCGTAAGCCATAACCTTCCCTCGTTGCATCAAAAATGCTCCTAATCCTTGATATGAAGCATCACAATAAACCTCAAAATCTTCTATTCCATCAGGCAAAGCCAATATCGGTGCGCTACAAAGCTTCTGTTTCAAAATCTGAAATGCTTTCTCTGCTTCATCTCCCCATTCGTACTTCTTATCCTTGTGAGTCAACGCTGTCAACGGTTTGGATACCTTGGAGAATCCCTCAATAAATCTCCTATAGTACCCAGCCAATCCTAGAAATTGACGAATTTCTGTGGCATTAACAGGCGTTGCCCATTTCTCAATAGCCTCAATCTTAGCGGGATCTACATGTAATCCTTCTCTATCGATTACATGACCTAAAAATTGTACCTTGCGAATCCAGAACTCACACTTGTCGAGCTGGTGGAAGGCCCGGCAAGTCTTCAGGAAATACCTCAGGAAAATCACGCACTATAGGAACATCCTTGAGTCGCTTCTCTCCCGACTCCTTCTTAGCCACATGAGCTACGAATGTATGATATCCTTTCTCGATGTATTTCATGGTCTTGATACACGATATGATGTTCAGGCAAGTTCCACTCCTATCGCCTCGAACAATCAAAATCTCTCCATCGAAAGGGATATGAACAACTCGTTCACCACAAACAATACTCGCTTGGTGTTTGGATAACCAATCCATTCCAATCACAACGTCAAAACTCCCAAGCTCTATCGGCATCAAATCGATACTAAACGGTTGGTCTAAAAGGGTAAGGGTACAACCTCGAATCACGGTATAGGTATCTACTACATCACCATTAGCTAGCTCAATGCTAAAGCTGACACCTAACGGGGTTGGGGTAAGCCGGAGTAACGGCGCAATCTTAGAAGATATGAAACTCCTATCGGCACCCGAATCAAACAAAACTCTAACACGAAGGTTGTTGAGAAGAAACGTACCAGTGACAACATTCGGATCTTGATGTTGCTCACCATTCCCCATCACATACACTCTACCTCGAGCACCTCCATTTCCTTGTCCAGCATTCTTAGGGCATTGGCTCCTATAATGGCCACGCTCTCCACATCCAAAGCAAGTAACTACGGGCTGAGCATTCGCTCCTGTTGCCACAACTTTGCTTTTACAAAACCTCGCAATGTGTCCAACCTTCTGACACTTCATGCACCTCACAGCACACGGTCCAGTATGGTGCTGCTGGCATTTACCACAACGAGCCTGCTGCCCAGCATTCACTCCTCCTTGTGCTGGTGCAGCCACAAAAGCCTTAACGGTCTCTTGTCTCCTGTTCTGCTGGTTATGGTGATTGTGGTTACGATACTGGTTGTTGTTGTTGTTGCGGTAGTTGGAGTTGTTGTTCCTTCGGTTATCTTCCCACTTCCTCTTATTGTCAAAGTGATTTCCCTTCTGAACAGCACCATGCTTAATCACTTGATCCATAAGACGTTCAGCCATGCTGATGGTGTCATCCAAAGTCTCAGCATTGTAAGATGTCACATGTCCTTGGATACTCGCAGGTAATCCTCCAATGAATTTCTCAAGCAACTTCTCATTATCAGGCACCATGTGAGCACAGAATACCTTCAACTCCTGGAAGCGGCGCACATATGCAGCAAGATCATGGCCCTTCACAGCCAAGTAGTAAAACTCTGTGTCCAACTTCCTCAAATCACCACGAGAACAATACTTCTTAATCATAGCTGCCTTAAAGTCATCCCAAGTGGTGCTGAATGCATTCTCCATCCCTTTCTCTTGGGCATAAGCATTCCACCATGACAAGGCATGCTCCAACAATGTACCCGTCGCGTACTTCACCTTGTTGTTCTCAGTACAATTGCTCCTTTGAAACACCGACTCCATCTTCTCAAACCACTGAGTCAATCCAACTGCTCCTTCAGTTCCTTTGAAGGTAGTAGGCTTACAATCCATAAACTCCTTAAAAGTACAGAAATGGTTATTGGGAACCACTCGAACTCCAGCCTGTCCAACATCCTGATGGACACCTGCTTGCCCAGCAAGCGCTGCTGCAATCCCTTCATCAATCAACTGCTGAATGGCAGCTGGGGTCATTCTCTTAGGAGGCATAATTCTATCAATCAATACATTCACAACCATTGTAAGTATTTGATCAATGTGTCAGAATTATAGTGCAAGACCAACAATACCCCAAAAGAAAAGACATAACATAGCATAGGTCAACACCGTTAATAGTACATCATCATAATACATCATAGATTTCATACTTGACATTGGTCTTACAAGAATTGCAAAACAAATACAAGCTTCTGATAAAATCTATCAACCGAACTAGTCAGTCGATACGTACTAGATAAACTACTATCAAAGATACTAACAACCATGAATGTCTAATCACTGCTCTCTCTACGACCTCCATACACAGCCATCACATCAACACTGTCACTAGGCCTGAACCTAGCCAACCTGTCATAGTACACCTGCCACTGCGTAGCATGAAGCTCATCCCATAATGACTGAATGCTACGATAATGTCGTCTGCTGTCTATATCAAGAAACACCTCTCTCATAGTCAACTGATCCACCATCCTACTCATCTCAGCCATTCTCCCATCTAGCAAATCCAAACGCTCCTGCACCCTAGCGTTCGACTGCTCCAACATACTCAACCTCTCACCCTGCCTCTGATGCTCCAAATACATCTCTCCTGCTACTCTCCTATCATCCTGCACCTCTCGTCTCAATCCTGCAACCTCAAACTGCCTATCACCCACACGTCTACTGATGTTCCTATGGCTATTCCTACACCAGGCTACATCCCGTCTCAAATGACTCAGCAAAGCTCTAAGCTCTGCCGGAGTAACACGAGCAACTGTCGAAGACTCACCAACCTCATACGTCGTCGGAACCTCGGTCTCAAGCGCATACCCTAATGCCTCAGACGTATCCGACTCATAAGTCACATCCGAAAACACAGGCGAAGGTGGCAAGGGAGGAACATCCTGATCCTCATCCATAACCTCCTCATCATCATCATCCTCCTCATCATCCTCATCATCATCATCATCATCAATACCAACATCATCCTCTAAACCTACCTCATCATCCAAACCAACATCATCCTCTAAACCTACCTCATCATCCAAACCAACATCAACATCTAACTCCATCTCATCTTCTAATAGCAATGGGTCAACAACTGGTGGGACTGGGACAGACATTATACTCTACAAGAGCATAAGGAAGGTATAAAAACACTAGCCAAATTTTCGCGGAAAACATTTTATAAGCCAAAGCATAATAGTGGAGAAGTTCCAACTAAACCATAATATCAAGGCATGTATAAATATAAAGTTCAAATAAATTACCTGGGCGCGAAGTAGCATGAAGGGCTGGCGGCTTTCTGTCTCAAAACATTTTGACTCCAGGAAAAAGTTTATAGTCGAGTGCGAGCTCGTTCTCTATAAACGTAGGCTCTGATACCATTCTGTAACACCCCCAACTCAAATATGGCAGCTACAGTGCTGGGGGTATTACGAAAATAGAAACCAGGCACATTTATAGTAAACGACCACAACTCGGGACGTTTAAAATGTGACCAAAACATATCATTCGATTTATAAACCATTTAGAGTACAAGTACTCTTTATATAAAAGTTGCAGCGGAAAAGTAAATAGAGTTTGCAGCGGAAAAATAAACAAAGTATAGCAGCGGAAATGTAAAAGACACAAAAGGTTTGACGAATGACATGTAAAAATAGGGTAGTAAAGTAGTTAAGCTGCCGTGACAGAATACCACTCCAGCCAATGCCACTCCTCCACGCCCATTATATCATCATGCCAAGCTAAACATCATTACCTGAAAATACATGCTTAAAAAGTCAACACAAAGGTTGAGTGTAATCCATAGGTTTAAAATATAAAGTTGAGCACAAGGTTTAATCATAAGATATGAGCAACATATGCTAATATCGGGTAATCAAGATAACAACCAATGTATAGAGGCATCCCTGTGCATATAACATTGTTGATGATGCTAAGCTCATGACACGCAAACGTTAACCACAATCATAATATCAATATAACCGCGGAATTTCATAGTATAACAATGCCCTCAAGGTCGAGCACTTGCCATTTACTCGACAAATCGAATATAGTACACCACAATTTGCCTATCTAGCAAAAGGAGTGGGAGGGTCAATTCCTATAGCGCTATATCCCTATATTCGCGTTCACTCGCAAGTGATTAATGGTTCATGATCTGAGGGTCTTGCATAGGCAAGGCAGAGCTACTTAGCACATCGTCAGGAAAGCATACCAATCAGGAAAGCATACCAAAAATACTTGTGCTCAGAAAACATTTAAAGCATGTATCTCACCCCATGGGTTTATAAACATTTAAAAGATAAAAAGTGGGGCTATGAATCACACCTTAACAACAGCAGGTAACGAGATATATATGTCAACCAAACAAATACGCCTCACAGCAGACAATCCTCAGCACAACCTAATCATATAAATATCATAACTCAGCAATAGTACTCGAATACTTTAATAGTTAATGCTTGAATGAAGTTTTATAAAAGATGATGGCGTTTGAAAGAAAACATTTTCCAAAAGTAGTCTCGTGTGGAAGAAAGATAGAAAAGAACAAGTCGGCGAACCTTAAAACACATGAGAAAACAACAAAGACTCGAAGAATACTCGTCAAAAGAAAGGAAGAACAGAAAAGAATAAAAGACACGAATAGATAAAGACAACAATTCCTAATAGTCTCGGTATTACCCATTTCCCAAAATATATTAAGATTATATTTGATAAAGTATAGTAAAGATAATAATTAATTTTAGTAAATTTCGGCATGACCTGCCCGTTTATAAAGCATTTCCCGAGTCATCGACTCTTTTAAATACAAATAACGTTAATAATAATATAAGTGTAGATATTAATATGATTGGATATATCATTCACGTTGTCCATTAGTTGTTCAGGTTTATCGACCATTTCGTATAGTTCGGGTTCCAGGTACGTTAAGATCTTTAAGGGCCTAACGTACCCTACCGTCTCGTGTACCAAAGGGTCCATAAGTCCAAATAACCATAGCCGCAAATCCAATACGTCCAATACAAGTTCACAAGTCATATCACAAGTCTCAAATGCGGATATCAAGTCCGTCATCCAAATCAAATTAACTTTAACAATTTACCATTTTAAATTTCATAGTTATTATTCCGTATTAATATTTACCGTTTAACCGTTTAAAACTAATAATAATAATAATAATAAGGTTAATAATAATAATAATAATAACCATCCGAGACCAATACCATATCCCGACACAACGTAACAACAATCCACAATCCCATGTTCTCGCCTCAACCAAATATACCAAATCAATATACTAGTCCTAATCCCATCGGCTAACTCATAAACCAAACCAAAATACATTTCGCAAACCACTTCGGCTAACCAATTTACATCCAAATTCGATATTAACACCAAACCAATATCACCAAACTCAATAATAAACACAAAAACAATAATAATAACTCTCCCACCACCACCACCACGGCTCGGTGGTGGTGGCGTGGGCTGCCGACGCTCGTAACCAACCAAACGGACCCAAAACTATATCAACAACAAAAAAATATAACTCCTTCGTCACCTAACTCGTACCAAACTCAACCAAATACAAAACCTCACCGAGTCAACCGAGTTGACTCGGTGAGTCGACCCAAGTCGCGACCCAAACGGACCAAGAAAACAATCCACACGAGTTTTATATATTAAAAACATTAAATAAAAACGTTTTTAATAAAAAGATTTATATATAAATCGGATTTAAATAAAAAGTAAAATTAGGGTTTCATGTTTTTAGGGTTTTTATAAAAGAAAACGTGAGAATAAGGGGTGGGGAAGGTTCGGTTACCACGTAGCTCGCCGGAAAATGGGTTTGGCCGGAAAAACACGAAAGTCGAAATCTTATTTTTAAGATTTAGGGCGCGTTTGTGGGTTTTAGGTGAAACGGGTTGCGGGGATGAGTCGGGGATGTCCCGATCTACAAGATTGGATGGGTGGTGTTGTTGGGTTTGGCTGGAATTTATTCCGGTGGCCGGAAAATGCAACCGGCGGTGGGAGGGTTGGCCGGTCGTGGGTAGAGAGAGAAAGAAGAGAGAAGAGAGAGGAGTGTGTGTGTTTTTGTGATAAATAAAATGAGTGGAAGTATTATATGGGGGTTTATATAGGGTAAAGGGTTTAGGTGGGATTGTAATTAAATAAAGTGTAGGGTGTTTATTGTAAATAAACTCAAGGGACTAGTCTCGCCAATTAGTTAAACTTTTCATAAAAACGGTTCGGGACTCGAATGACATAGCAAACGGACTCGAAAAATTACGAAACTTGCGCCATCGTTCACGAAATAGTTTTTCCAATAAAATCAAGCATAAACTTCAGAGTTTTTCTCAAACTCAAAATAAATCAAATAATTTGGCAAATGAAACAAATTCGAGTTTTCTAGGTTGTGCTGAGTAAATCAAGGAATAAATTCTCGTTCCTAATATATCTCACGCTCCTCAAATCCAATTTAACATGCTTTAAAGTTTTAAAACGTTTCAGGCTCTAAAAATAGAAGTTTGGCTAGGATTAGGTTTTAGGAAAAATACCAGGTGTTACATAACATACATCATATTTAGAAATCCGTCCCGGATTTAGTCTAGGTCACCAGTCCCGGTTTTGAAGAGTTTTGGGTACTTGCGTTTAAACTCATCCTCGCGTTCCCAAGTGTACTCAGGTCCTCTCTTGGAATTCCAACGAACTTTCACAAGAGGGATACGACTCTTCTTCAATCGCTTAATCTCGCGATCCATAATCTCAACAGGTTCTTCCACAAAATGTAACTGCTCATCTATCTCGATCTCATCAAGCGGGATCACCGCAGTTTCATCAACCAAACACTTCTTCAAATTGGACACATGGAAGGTAGGATGAACTCTACTAAGCTCAGGTGGCAATTCCAACTTATATGCCACAGGACCAATCCTCTCTACAATCTTGAAAGGTCCAACATACCTAGGGTTCAACTTTCCTCTTTTACCGAACCTGATCACACCTTTCCAAGGTGATACTTTCAACATAACCCGATCTCCTACTTGAAACTCTAGGGGTTTACGCCTCACATCTGCGTAACTCTTCTGACGGTCACGAGCTACTTTCAATCGTTCCTTAATCTGAGCAATCTTCTCGGTCGTCTCTCGGACTAAGTCCGGACCGATAAGCTGTGCTTCTCCTACTTCATCCCAACAAATGGGTGAACGACACTTTCGACCATAAAGTGCTTCGAACGGTGCGGCTTTAATACTCGCATGATAACTATTGTTGTAGGAAAACTCAACTAAAGGCAAATGGATATCCCATCCATTTCCGAAATCTATCACACACGCACGTAGCATATCTTCCAAAGTCTGAATGGTTCTCTCGCTTTGACCATCGGTCTGTGGATGGTAAGCGGTACTCATATCAAGTTGTGTTCCAAACGAGTTCTGAAGTGACTGCCAAAACTTCGAGGTAAACCTGCTATCCCTATCGGATATGATAGACACAGGTACTCCATGTCGAGAGACTATCTCTTTCACGTAGAGTCTAGTCAGCTTATCCATACTATAGTTCTCCTTAATCGGCAAAAAGTGAGCAGATTTCGTCAATCGATCGACTATTACCCAAATAGCATCGAATCCAACAGAAGTCTTAGGTAACTTAGTGACAAAATCCATCGTAATCCTCTCCCATTTCCATTCTGGGATCTCAGGTTGCTCTAGCAAACCAGACGGTTTCTGATGTTCGGCCTTTACCTTGGCACAGGTAAGACACTTACGAACATAATCAGCAATCTCAGCCTTCATATTGGGCCACCAATACAACTTCTTCACATCCTGATACATCTTATCAGATCCTGGGTGAATAGAATACTTAGACTTATGAGACTCAAGTAAAATCAAATCTCTTAGTCCTCCAAACAAAGGCACCCAACTTCTCCCTTTGTAACACAAAGTTCCATCCGATCGTTTTTCCAACTTCTCTTTCTCAATCATCCCATCAAGTTTCTCTTCCTTGAGATTTCCTTGTCTCACTACTTCTTCTTGAGCTTGCAACTCGTAGTGGCTTCAACCGTTCCTTTCGGCTCAAAGCATCAGCCACAACGTTCGCTTTTCCAGGGTGATATCGAATCTCACAATCATAATCACTCAACGTCTCTAACCATCGCCGTTGTCGCATGTTCAACTCCTTCTGGTCCATGATATGCTGTAAACTCTTGTGGTCGGTAAAGACAACACACTTTGTACCATAAAGGTAATGTCTCCATAACTTAAGCGCAAAGACTACAGCTCCTAATTCCAAATCATGAGTGGTATACTTCTCCTCATGAGTCTTAAGCAGTCGGGAAGCATATGCCATAACTTTCCCTCGTTGCATCAAAACTGCTCCTAATCCTTGATACGATGCATCACAATACACCTCAAAATCTTCTACNCCAGGGTGATATCGAATCTCACAATCATAATCACTCAACGTCTCTAACCATCGCCGTTGTCGCATGTTCAACTCCTTCTGATCCATGATATGCTGTAAACTCTTGTGGTTGGTAAAGACAACACACTTCGTACCATAAAGGTAGTGTCTCCACAACTTAAGCGCAAAAACTACAGCTCCTAATTCCAAATCATGAGTGGTATACTTCTCCTCATGAGTCTTAAGCTGTCGGGAAGCATATGCCATAACTTTCCCTCGTTGCATCAGAACTGCTCCTAATCCTTGATACGATGCATCACAATACACCTCAAAACCTTCTACTCCATCAGGCAAAGCCAATATCGGTGCGCTACAAAGCCTCTGTTTCAAAATCTGAAACGCTTTCTCTGCTTCATCTCCCCATTCGTACTTCTTATCCTTGTGAGTCAACGCTGTCAATGGTTTGGATATCTTGGAGAATCCCTCAATGAATCTCCTATAGTACCCAGCCAATCCTAGAAATTGACGAATTTCTGTGGCATTAACAGGCGTTGCCCATTTCTCAATAGCCTCAATCTTAGCGGGATCTACATGTAATCCTTCTCCATCGATTACATGACCTAAGAATTGTACCTTGCGAATCCAGAACTCACACTTAGAGAACTTCGCGTACAACTGCTCGTCCTTGAGCAAGCTAAGAATCGTCACCAAATGTTGCTTATGCTCCTCCTCACTAATGATCCTTACAGGGAGGAAAGATTTATTGGTAATACTCTTAGTATGGAATAATTGAGTTTTGAAAATGTGCTTTTGTTCAAGACTTTAAGTTTTATAATCTCTTCAGTGATTTCAACAAATATGTTGCAAAAAAGAACTTTGCTTCTTTCTGACACTGATGTTTTGTTCTTTTTCCTTCTGACTTTAAGTTACCATGATGCCAGCGCATGTGGTGCTCAAAGTCCAAGATGACAACAGTAACAGTGATGCATATAAAGAATATTGTTCTAGAAAGGAGATGTGACTTGGGTCTTTTTGCTAAAGCCCTTTGGATGAATTCAAAAAAATTTTTTTTTTATGGGCATAGAAGACTTGCGACACCTTAAATTTCAACTTGGAACAATGGTTTAAAATACCTTGTTAAGAGTGTAACCCCTAACCCCAAAAAGTTTTTTTTTTTGAAATGGATGGAATAAAAAAAACCCGGTTTGTTGGCCCTGGGGGGGTCAAAGGGGTAAACAGCAACCCCAGATTTTATTTTTCTTTTTAAAAGGTCCCCAAGGGGGGCTGTGACAAACTATTTGAAAATTAAAAAGGGCGCCTTTTTGGCATTGGGGCCTTATATGGGGGGGATTTATGGCCCGGTTTATGTTGGAAATAAGGTTGAAATAAGAGGCATTTTGTTCTTTAGGGTTTTTCCAAAAAAACCCCAGATTTGACTATAGGGGGGGGCAGGTTTTTTTACTTGGGTATCTTTCTAGGGGCTAAAAGGATTGGGACCAACTGGGTGTGAATAACTGAAAGGCCCTTTTTTAACTGAAAAATAGAAAAGGTTTGACCTTGATGAAATTCAACAAGGTTTAGGGGGATTAATTAGAATTTGGCATTGGAATGAGTTTAAAAAGTTCATATCATGAATCCAGTTTCTTTGTGGGTTGGTGGGGGTTAAGGGTAATGTAAAACCAGATAGTTGGGGTGGGGGCCCTAAAGAAAGTCCTTTTTTTTCAAACCCAAAAAATTTGGGGGGTTTGTAAGCTTGAAGAAAGGAGAAATAGGGAATAATATAAGGGAGGGCTGCTTAGGGGTGAAAACTATTATTGTTGTTCAGGGGTTTTTTTCCAAAACTCCTAACCTTTTTGGCTTGAAGCAGTGAACAACTGCCTGCTATGTTCAAAATTAGAAGTAAGATAGTTAAGCCTGCATTAATGATGACCCCTTATGAATTATTTTATGGTAAAAAGCCTATGTAGCATCTTTTAAGACCATTTGGGTTTGTCTATTACAAACTTAAATACCAAAGACCAACTAGGCAAGTTTTGAGAAAAGGCTGATGAAGGATACTTTGTTTGGATATCGGTGAGCATAAAGTATAGGGCTATACAATAAAAGAAAGTTTGTGGAAGAAAAACCTGCATGGTGTGAATTTGATGAAAGTAAAAGCAATAGTGCGATAACTTGGCCCGAAATGGTTTGTTAATATTGATATGCTAACCAAAACCATGAATTATGGTGCAGTGCTTTTTGGATACTTAACCATTTGCCAGGAAATCAATCAAGCGACTCTGCTGCCAGAAGGAAGCTGGTTCACAGAATGATTTGTGTTGATTGAAAGTTGAAGCTTTGGATCAAATATTGGTCTCCTACCCACAGGAGGAAAGCAGTTCAAAAGATGATGTTGTCCCAAGATTCCTACACCTGTAAGTGATGAAATTGTGGAAACCAGTTAAAGAAACTACTTCTAGCCCAGCAGTTCCCTGCCCTGCTGCTGGTTTGTCATAGCGGTCGAATCACATCGACTGGTAAATTCTACGATGTCCTTCAATTCTTACTCCTCATGTGAGGCATCATAAAGTGATCTTTTCTGTCCCATCAGAAACTGAACTGTTTCCCTTATCATGATCACATGCATCTCAGGTTGCCTCAACAAAAGTCGCCCCTGAAAATTTCTCCTAAATTATGGGTCTATAATACCTCTAACATCTTCTAGGATTACAAAGTCACATTGATAAGTGAATTCCCTAAAAGATGTGTACCCCTTGCTTACCCTCCTAACAAAATTACACCGTCGCTTAGGGTTTTAAGGTCTTTTCTGGGGTTTACCTTTTCATTCATAATTCCAGTTGTAGTAGAGCCTAGACATAAATTCATGGGTGCTTTTAAGTCAATGTATGTATTGCTCTCTAAAGCATGTATCCAGACCATTGCAAGGAACTTTGATGTTCTATAGTTATGCTTCCATAATTCCATGGCTTCTTCTAAGGGCGGACGGGTGTTTGTAAGAGGAATCTATGGTAACTTAATTCCCTCAGGGTTGGGGAAGATTTGTGAACTCAACTTCTCATTTTGGAGTGGTTTTTGAGTTCTAATGTGTTAATTCCCTCTCTCTTCGTTTACGCGCTACAAAGCCTCTTGCTAACTTCCTTAAACGCCGATTCTCAAGATCCATGAAGAAAACTAATACGAACAGAGAACAAAGAAAAAAGATAGACTAAAGAAAACCTAGAAAAATAAAAATAAAAATCTCACTAGAAAGGATTCTAATGAGTAGACCTAAGTAAAAATAAAATTTTCAACCTAACCAATAACTATTCCCCGGCAGCAGCGCCAAAAACTTGATAGCGTGGGTTTTGCAACCTTCGCAATTAGGTTTTACCTCTCAAGGGATCCTAGGAAGCTTACAACCCCCACCAGGCAGTGTACCTGACCGATGTAGTATAGTGAAGTGGCAAGTACCGGGGGATTGATCGTTCTCTCGGGGAATAGTGTCGTTAGGATTGAAAACTACTCTAATTTAGGTCTAAGGTTTGAGGGATGATTCTTTTTGTATTTTTATGTTTTATGAAAGCAAGTAAAATCTCGGGTATTTGGAAGAGTGGGTGGAATTAGTTGCTAGTCAACTAACCTAAATAACTACATATGCAAATAAAATAAAATAACAAGAAAAGGTAAATTGTTGTGAAACTTATATGAGAGAAAAATGTGTTTACTTAGATTTCCATACTCCCTAGCTATCTTTTACCAGTTGATTGGTTTGTTGTAATTGTGTGGATAACGGGTTGTATTCTTTTAAACCATTCGTAGGGCCGTGTACGATCTTTCCTAACTCTAAAAGCTCCTACTTCACTCCTATGTCGAGCCGACTAAAAGCTCCTAACATGGGATCACTAGAATTAGCTTATGCATTAAATACAACCATATAATCGTAGTACACATCCGATTCATGTTTCTTAAGACGTTCAAGCAAGTTACCGTATAGGAGATTAGCCAGTTTTCTTAAGCCTAACATCGACTTCACCCACCCACAACAATCACAAACAAACCAACAACATGTAATCAATAGCTAGGTTTCATTAGACCCAAGCAAACACAAGAAAAACCTAGCCTAGCATGTTAAAGTAAAGACAAGCATAAGATATAATCAAACAACACATAGACATATTGATTGATTTGAAAGGAGACTTATCTTTAATTGAACATCAAGGTCTCAAGGGAGAAAAACCCCTGAAAATACAGTGTTTTACGAACTAGGGTTTATCCCTAAAGTTCTCCCAAAAGTTGCACACCTAATGAATGAAAATTAGAAGAATATATATAGATTTTACAATCTGACGGCGTCACGTTTTAGAGTGTGACGCCGTCACCTCGCCGCCAAAACTTTCTCGGATTACTCAGATCTATTCTTGACGCCGTCCTCCTTTAAATGTCTCTGGGTCGTCTCCCTTTAAGCTATAACGTGACGGCCTACTCCCATTTACACGTGATGCCGTCATGTGTAATTCTTCCAAAATCTTTCTGGGGCGTCTAGTGTAAAAATCATCCACCTCTTTGTCAAAGCGTGACGCCGTCACCTCGTAGAGAGTGACGCCGTCAGGTACTGTTTTCAGCTTGGTTTTGAGGCTTTGTCGTTTTCTTCACTTTTATGCTCCAAAAACGTCCAAAATGCTTCATTTTCCAAATTTCCTCTCCAAAGTACCTAAAATGACAAAAGAACCATTTAAGGCAATATTTGATCAAATAATTACGGATTAGAGCTTAAATGACCCCTTAAAAGTGTAACACTTTTCTCCTCATCATGTCACAATATTTTACTTTAAAACAAAGTTATTGAAATATTATTTCCCGTTATATTATATGCTTACTAAAACTATTGTATATATAAATAAGCAAATATCTTATATAACAAACTACAGTATTAGTAAAAGCTCATATGGATAAGCTATGAACTTATCAATACATATATCTATAATAAAAACATGATATAAGTAATTTTACATGTCTAAAACTAAAGTAAAACTATAATATTTGGTATGTTTTGCTTAACAACGCATTGCAGTACCAGCCAAGGCGGAGCTCGGATTATAAGTTGAGAGAGGCACACTCTAATGTAAAATTATAGTTATAAGTTTGTATAAAAGGACATAACGCACTCATCCACGTCTTATAGTGAAGCGGGCAATGAATATTGTTATAAATAAAAGTAATAATTACATGATATCTCAGGTTGCTAGCAGTAATGTGGTGGAACGACCGATCGATCGACTAAGCGATTTATCGCCTTTACTGTGGCAGTCGATCGATTGCCTTTTTTTTATATCGATCGGTTAGTCGACCGATAGTCTATCTCTCTTTCTCTCTCTCTCTCTCTCTCTCTCTCTCTCTCTCTCTCTATTTTATTTTAGTTCTGATGCGTATTTTCATCCTGTTTTACATTTATAAATATAGAAATACAAGGATAAACACATACTAACGGGCAGAGAACCCGATCAGATGTAGTAGAGTCTAGGTAAATCCGAGTATCGTCCCTAAGAGCTGTTGTGAAAGAAATCAAGTATGTTATGTGGTAACGATAGGTGAAAGTCGATAGCAATGTTGAATTGAATAAGTGGCATTGTTTTGCAATTCACAGACTTGAATCAAGAGAAAGAAAATGTAAAGATAAATTAATAATCCAAGCTAATCAGGCAAGTGTTCAAGTTCATACACAACGTACAGTGGCATAAATATCACTAGAAATCGTAGGGTAAAGTCATCCTAGTCTATCTTCCCTTCCTATCGCCTCCGGAACCACAGGCACTACCCCATGCTAGTAAGCGGAGGTTGGATATTCGGTTGAGTCATTAGGTGCCAAATCTAATAGATTGCATTCGGTAGAGATCCGGCTTCTCGGATCTTAGATCTCTCTAACTTCTTAAGTACCTCCACTTGTAAGGTGGTCCTATGGTCAATTCTCACACTAGGCAATATGGTCAGTTGCCATCCCAACCATTTCCTTGCAATCTGTTAGGAATACGATTTTTGGATAAGAAAGATTCGGTCACCCATAAGAAAGATTCGGTCACCCCAGATATGATTAAGCATTGTTTAGCTCGTAGTAGTTACATTAGTTAGTTATACATAGTTTAGAATTAGATTAGTTCGCGGAAAAAGGACGGGTCTTTACCCACTGTATACCTGATCCGCAGCCCAAGTGGCACGCCCTAGTGGCAAAACCCATGTATATAAAACCCTCTCCATCCTTGGAGAGGGTAAGCCTTCTCTCATAATCTCATTTTCTTTTTTTTGGTTTTCTCTCTA
>LBNU01009753.1:200263-218174 GCA_014162995.1 Artemisia annua | reverse complement strand
TTTGGGTGCCTATGTTACCCTCACCTTCACTCCCCTCACAAACTTGCACCCCGAGCAACCCCATGTATCTTCTTGGGCTATCCCGCATATCATCGTGGTTTTTGATGTCTAAACCTCGAAACAAACAAAATTATACTTTCTAGACACGTAACCTTTGATGAAACACAATTTCCATACCGATCAATGACACCCTCCTCTCCACCATCATACACCTTCCTCGATACCACACCTCCCCGCCTCCTCACTTCAATAATATCCGACACTACTCCCTCTAACCAAAATACCGCACCTACTCAACACCAAAATGCTACACCCAAACCTCGTACGCCTCACCAACCTTAACCCAACACTCGCGCCGCCCAACCCAATAACAACAGCCCAATTACCACCCCTTTAACATCCCAACATCACAGCTCAATACCACACCATCCCAGCAACACTTTGAACATCCCACTCCAGCACCCAATCCCAACCCAACCATTAACCATCCCAATACCGACCCTTCCATTCCTTCAACTTTAACTCACTCCCACAGCCCGTCAATGATCCACCCCGTACTCATCCCATGATCACACGGTCTCAATCAGGCATTCTTAAACCAATTGATCGCTTGTCTCTAAACACTTTCTCTATTTCTCCTATTCCTAACACTCCTTTTCACGCCTTAAAAGATCCTCCATGGCGTAATGCTATGTATGATGAGTATAATGCGTTGGTTAAAAATGGCACTTGGATTCTTGAACCAAGGCCCGCAGGTGTTAATATGGTTCGCTCTATATGGTTATTTAAGCATAAGTTTCATGCTGACGGGACTTTGAGCCGATATAAGGCTCGTTTGGTTGCTAATGGAAGCAGTCAGCAATTAGGTATTGATGTGGATGAGACCTTAGTCTGGTTGTCAAACCGGCTACCATCCGTACTATTCTTGGTCTTGCGGTGTCCCGTAAGTGGCCTATTCATCAGCTTGACGTTAAGAATGCTTTTCTTAACGGTGATTTATCTGAGACTGACTATATGCACCAGCCACCGGGATTTGTGGATTCCCGGTACCCTCATCATGTTTTTCTTTTGCAGAGATCTTTATATGGACTGAAGCAAGCACCTCGTGCTTGGTTTCAGTGGTTTGCAGGTTATGCCACTAGGGTCGGGTTTTACCACAGTCGATGTGATTCTTCATTATTCATTCTACGAAAGGGTTCACAGGTCGCTTATTTACACATCTATGTGGATGACATTATCCTCACAGCTTCTTCTCCTGCTCTACTTCAGCAGATCATTGCTTCTTTACACAATGAGTTTGACATGACTGACCTTGGGGCACTTAATTATCTTTTGGGTATCTCTGCTACTCGCAATTCTACAGGATTGTTTTTGTCTCAGCGGAAGTATGCTGTTCAGCTTCTTGAGCGTGCCCACATGGCCAACTATAACCATTCTCGAACTCCAGTTGATACAGAGTCCAAACCGGGTCCCGACAGTGTTCCAGTTCAGGATCCTACCTTATATCGCAGTCTTGCAGGTGGTCTTTAGTATCTCACTTTTACACGACAAGATTTATCTTATGCAGTGCAACAGATTTGTCCTTACATGCATTATCCCCGCGAGCCACATTTAGCTGCCCTTAAACGTATCTTACGATACGTACAAGGGACTTTGGATCTTGGTCTTCACTTATATTCATCTTCTACCACCTCTCTTGTTGGTTATACAGATGCAGATTGGGCGGGTTGCCCTTCTACACGACGGTCCACCTCAGGTTATTGTGTTTTTCTGGGTGATAACTTACTGTCTTGGTCTTCCAAGCGTCAGTAGACCCTCTCCCGTTCTAGTGCCGAAGCTGAGTATCGTGGTGTTGCTAATGTTGTGGCTGAGACAGCATGGCTTCGTAACCTTCTTTGTGAGTTGCATGCTCCTCTATCCACTGCCACTCTTGTCTATTGTTATAACGTTAGTGCCATCTATCTGTCTGCCAACCCTGTTCAACACCAGCGGACGAAACATATTGAGATTGACATACATTTCGTCTGTGACATGGTTACCACTGGTCAGGTGCGCATTCTACATATACCCTCTCGCTATCAGTACGCCGATATCTTCACAAAGGGACTCCCTTCTGCTTTGTTTGAGGAGTTTTGATCCAGTTTGAGTGTCCGGCCTCCTCCCGCTCCTACTGCGGGGGCGTATTAGACGATATATTATAGTTGTAGTCATTAGTTATCCTATTGTCATAGCTGTAGTCAATAGTTATCCTACTGTCGTGTATCCTTTCTTATTTTGTAATAGTCCTTATCGTATTATGGATGTATTATATATCTGGATGGATTGTTTAATGAAAGGAGCAAGGAATATTAACCTTCCAATAGGGGAAGGTGTGAGTGGAGTATGCTTTTGAGGTCTTGGGGAGAGGGGTGGAGTGTAGCAGAGATGGTTATGGAGGAAGGTTTCAACATGGCGGGTAAACAAGGAGGTCAGGGAAAGGTGTTTGACCGTTTGACCCTGAAGTTATAAAAAACGGGGTGTGGGTTTTGTTGGGCTGAGCTTGTTTTGGGCCAAGGGAGAGGATTTGGTTTTTGGTTTATATTTAGTAAATGGACTGGATAATATGGGATCCATTTGATTCTATGTTTAATAAACACAAGGACCAAAATTGTAATTTACTGAAATTCAGGGGCCAATCCTGCCATATCTCCAAAGTCACTTCAAAGGATCATTCTTGCCACTTTTTAATTCCCCAAGAACCTTAGATGATTTTTTTCTTCAAAATAGCATATCCAAGGACCATTTGTGTAATTCTTGAAACTTGAGGGACCCATTCTGCCAATCTTTGAAAATTGCACTTCAAGGACCAGAAATGTCATTTTTTGATTCATGGGAGACTATTGTTGACTTTTCTTCATAATGTCTCTCCAGGGACCATTTTTGCCATTTTCTGATAGTTGAGGGACTGATTTTGACATTTTTGCGAACTTTGCTCCATTTTTCATCTGTTTTCAATCCTTTGTACCTGAAATACACAAAAACACACTCCAAGGATATTTGTAGCATTATATGGTCGTTTTTGGTCGTTTTGGTTTGATAAATGAAGTAAAAGATATTTGTAATGAGACACATATCATAAAGGTATGAAAACCCCGCTTTGTTGGATAAGGGGTAATTTACTTGTGGCAAATCAATTGTCTTGGTAAATTACATGTACAAGGAGGCGTTGCTAAGCCAAGACTCGACTCTACTTAAACTAACTACGACTCTTTTTGATATTTTTTAAGACACTATATTGACTTAAACATAAAAGAAACGGGATGGTAGTCCGTGTGTTTTTCCCACTTTTCTTTTTCTACTTTTTCTTTCATTTTTTCAATTTTTCAATTTTTTTTCATACACTCTTGCCCTACCATCCAAAATAATACATCATAAGGAGCTCGTTTCCTCCCTACACTTGAATTTTTACATAATTAAAACTAAAGACTCGAATTAAGAAAATCGAAACACTTAGAGTACTTTAAAACATTAACGCATATACGGGGGTAATAAATGATGTTCTTCCCCATTACTCCATAACACTAGTACTTTTATCCATGAGACCCAATCATCCCAAAACAATATGTACAAGATATGACTCGACTTAGCAACCATGTAATCAATTAGACAATTAACTAAGCGTTTAAACATATAACAATAATGAACTAAAGATGAGTGCATACAAGGTAGGATATGGCAATTTTGGGTGTACATTTGGGGGTGGATTGTAAACAAATTCTTCCTTTATGTAAAATGCTTAAAGTTAGAAATGAAAAAGATAGGCTTTAAGGGGTGTACTAGGGGTATCGTGTACTAAAAATGAGTATATCGCAAGGGTGTGGGAGACTTACTTGACCAATGAAGTCAACATAATTATAATATAGGTGTAAAACAAGGGTTATCCTAATGCCTCTTTTCATATAGTAAAACCTAACTACACGAATGTAGTCTCACTAGCGGTCTCGGGATGTATCACTATCGCAAGTTCTAGAATCTAAATACTACCGGTACACTCATAAGCATCAAAGATGAATGCTTTTTCCTAAAGATCTAAAGGCGAACCTCACATATTTGGGGTGGAAATTTTTTTGAGTGGTACGGTTTTTGTGCTAGTCATATAATTCATATCCATGAGACGCTTATTAAAACTAAAGTTTCACTCCTATATGTTGCAAAAAATGTTAAATTTGATGCCAAAATTACACTAACAAGTATTTCTCTTAGTTTTATTACACATTTACTATTAAAGAAAACAAAAATCGAGTGGAATTATAGTTTCTAAGGTATCCTAATTCATCTTCCCTATACTTAAATCGAACATTGTCCGCAATGTTCCTAAAAAATGTAAAAGTAAAGATGAATGAAAATGAAAGAAACTAATACTCCCCTGATTCGCTCGGTATGGATGATTGTGAAGACATGGTTAAATCTTCCTCTAAGAAAATGAACATGATAAGCTTCACTCCTGAAATATAATCATCTTCTTGTCCAATATAACCTGTAAACAACTAAGAAAACGAACACAAAACCTTGCATAAAATCGGCGGTAAAATCTACATAAAGTTTAAATCCTAGAAAGCAATGTAAGCTATAATGCTTGCAAAATGAATTTTTTCAGATTCCTGGAATTTTAAAATTAAAGATTTTACGAAACTATGCAATTCCAACAGAAAAACAAAGCTGAAATTTTTTTACAGAAATAACGCCTGACATCATCAGGTTATAACTCCTGACGCCGTCAGGGATGATCTGACAAAATTCTTTATATTTTTTTTCTGGAAAATTTCTGGAAAAATCTAAGTTTTAACAACTGGAAATTCTATAAAACATTCATTGTGACTCGATACAAGCATTTGACTATAAGAAACATAAATATATACGCTAATCTTTAATTGTTATTGTTCATGTTCAATTTGTTCTTAAAAACAAATATGATCTTCCCTACACTTATTTTTTTGTAAAATACCTTTATATGTTATTAAGACGAGGTTAAAAACAAAATAAAGCATTTTCACAATTTATTTGATACATGAACAATAAACAATTAAGATGAAACATATATACGAAATCAAATAAAAGCAAACAAACAAACAAACAAAAAAAACAAGAAGCTTGGGTTGCCTCCCAAGAAACGCTTTTCTATATTTACGAGTCTTGTAGCTAGACTCAAAGTCACGTCCTATTACGTGACTCCATCCTCCGTCATCTCTTCTAGGTCATCTTCATTGCTCTTATCACAGTCGCTCCTATAGTGCAGGTATTTTGGGTCTTCAAGATCCAGTGTTTCCTTACTGTACTTCGAACTAAGTTCACTAACACCCTTGAAGAACCCACATGCTAAGTCAAAAGGACTCTTACAACCTCTCCTAATGTCGTCATCACTTAACACAAGCTGTGACCCTATTCTATCTTGTCCATCACAATCCAATCCTTTGAAATCCCAAGACTTATAGGGTTTTGATACGAGACTTCCTTTACCCCGTCGGTGAAGGTCATAACCCCATTTCCATTATCTATTGCTAAGTTAGTGATCTCACAGAAAGGTGCACCGAAAACCACTTGTGACAACCTAGGGTCTATATAATCCTCAATGTTGTCCACAATTGTAAAACCCATTGTGAACACCATATTACCAACGAATACCTGAATATCGTCGTCTTGGCCAACAATATTTTTACCATTGTAAACTAACCCCCATCTACAAATATTGTTATAATGAAACAAAGACATAACGTTCATGGGTAAACCCATGTCTATGTATGCATTATAAAAATAATTATGTCCAATCATACAAGGTATTTTCAGGTTATTAGGGTCACGTCGCTTTATCTTACAGGGCCCCCTAACTTCCAAATCATTCGTATTATTAGCTAACCGTGGGTGATACTCATACACTTCTTCGCTACCCTCTCGAAAGATTACTCGCCTAACCCCATCGGTGAACACTATATTACTATCAGCCATGTTAATAGGACCAAATTGGTTAACTTTGGGTTGATGATGGATTCTATGTTGTTAACCACAGTTAAGTCAATTGTGTACATGAATCCTCTAACCATAATTGGTGTCCTCCTAGAAATCCCAACAAAATGAAACATCTCATACTTGAGATTTTTGGCAAATATCTTGTTGTATAGAGAAAGAGAGATTGCATTCATCGGAGAATCAGGATCAATGTATGCATTAAGTATATACTCCCTTCCAAGAGTAACAGAGATTTTGAAAACATTTGGGTCGCCCTCCTCTATCCTATTCTCGAATCTGATGGAAAGTTTCACCGTACCTTTCTCGAGTTCCTCCATAAGGGAATTGTTTAATAAACTTGAGGGTTCTTTGGGAGTATTATCCTCTTCCTCTAAGCCCCCTATTGCCCATGTCATCTACAATTGTATCATCATGTAAGCATGAAGGGTTTTTGGGCGGACAAGGTTTTATTTCAATAGTACCTCCTTCAGTGTTCCCCTCACTCTTGTCGATTAGATCAATTTCAGGCTTAGGAATAGGTATTGTAGTGATGGTGTTCACAAAGTGGATCTGGCTTGAGGAGTGTGGACTCATAACTGCCTTCCCCTTTGAAGATGTTTGTTTGTTTACAAATGAGGGTGTTTTGTTTACGAGGGTGGTGGTTTTGACTTCTTCAACCCAGGCTAGATCATTAGTTGGGGTATTAATAATTTGATTACTGATAGCACTCAACAAGTTACCAATTTTGTTCTCCATTTCTGTTTGTTGTTGTTTAAATTGGTTTTCGAGTTTGGCAAGTCATGCTTCTTGAGATGATATAAAATTACGTAGTACCCTATCTTGGTCACTTTGTTTGGGAGGATAGTGTCGAGACCAGGTAAGTGGGGGAGAGTCATTGAATGATATGCTCTGAGTTTGACTCCAATTGAAGTTTGGCTTATCCTTCCATGCCTCATATACCTCGTTGAAGTTCCTAGGTCCGGGATTGAAAGTGAACCACCTTTTTCCCCGCTCCGTCGGTACGCGAGGATGTGTAGTCTGCAAAAGCATGTTTGGGGAGTTCCGTGCAATCACGAGTGTCGTGAGGACCACTACATAATTCGCATGAAGAAGTAATTTTGTTCACTTGGCTTGAAGGTTCAGGAGCTTCATAGGATTACATGAGAAAATTGACTTGGTCTCCAAGTTCCATGATCCTACGGTCGGGAATGCTTGAATTATTCGAAGGCAAAGATATTGCCATGACTGTTTTGTTCAAATCGCGGGTGTCATTCCAACATTCGTTGTCATAGAGAGCAAGATCTTCTATGATTCCCCACGATTCTTCCGCATTCTTGTCACGTAGCTTGCCACCGGCTGCATGGTCAATGGGTTGCCTTGTGGTTGATTGACATGATCATAGAAAATTTAGACTTGGAGCCAAAGATCAATGCCATGGTGAGGGACTTCTGGAGTAGGTCCTTGAAACGAGTCCATGCTTTGTAAAGAGTTTCACCTTAACGTTGTTGGAACATCAAGATGTCATTCCCTAGCTTAGTAGTTTTTCCTGGTGGGAAAAATTGAGTGAGGAAACGAGAGGTGAGATCATCACAAGAGGTGATGGATCCCGCGGGTAGACGCTCAAGCCATTGACTAGCTTGGTCACGTAGAGAAACTTGGAAGAGACGCAACCGTGTCGTCTCTTGAGTGGTAGCATCTAGGTCTATTGAATCAACGATTTTAAAGAAGTCCTTGAGATGTTGGTTTGGAGCTTCGGAACGAAGTCCATGGAATGCACATCCGCTTTGCACCAACCGGATGGTGTCGTGTCGCAAGGGAGATACATTGGCTCCTTGGTTGAGCTCAATGGTGTTTCGATAGCCTTAGTGGCTAGGTCGGGAGTATTCTCCTAAGGTACGTGCTCTAGGTGGTTTGGGTGGGTTTTGGTGGTTTTGAATAATGGGGTCTAAGATATTACCTAAGGTACGTGCTCTAGGTGGTTCGGGTGGGTTTTGGTGGTTTTGAATAATGGGGTTGTGGCGGGATGATGGGGTCTAAGATATTACCACCCTCCATGATGGCATATGATATGGATTATGAACAAAAGAACAAAGAAAAAGACAGACTAAAGAAATCTATGAAAAAGAAAATAAAAATCGCACTTGATAGGAATCTTGTGAGTAGACCTAAATGAAATAGAAATCAAACCTAAACATTCACTATTCCCCGACAGCGGCGCAAAAAACTTGATGCGAGGATTGTAGCCTCACAAAAGGTTTTACTTCTCAAGGGATCTTGAGAAGCTTGCAATCCTCCAGGCAGTGTACCTGATCGTTGTAGTGTAGTATAGGTATGTCCGGGGGATTTATTGTTCTCTAGGGGAATAGTGTCATTAGGATTTAAAGTGTACGTCAATTAGGTCTAAGGGTGAGGGATGATTCTTTTTGGTATTTTATATTTTATGAAAGCAATTAAAAATCTCAGTTTTTGGAAGAGTGGGCGGAATTAGTTGCTAAGCAACTAACCCAAATCTAATAATTAAACTAAAAACAATAAAATAAATAACAAGAAAAGTAAAGTGGTGGACTTCTTATATGAGACAAACGTGTTTACTTAAATATAATTGCTCCCTAGTTATCTTTTGTTGATTTGTTGAGTGTCACAATTGTTTAGTTGAAGCGTTGTATTCCTTAATACCAGTCGTGGGGGCGTGCACGTCCTTCCCCAACTCTATGAATATCTATTTCTTCTTATGACAACACGTTTAGTATCCTATCATAGAATCATTAACATCTACTCATGCATTAAATACAACGAATAAAACCATAGTGCACATCCGATTACGTTTCTTAAGACGTTCAATCTTCTTACACAAAGGAGGTTAGCCAGTTTTTTTAAGCCTAGCGCGAGTCAATCAACTAAACAATAAACAACTTACCAACAATCAATAACTAGATTTCATTAGATCTAAGCAAACACTAAACTACCTAAGCTAGCATGTTAATGTAAAGAAAAGATAGACAATTAATCAAACAACACATAGACATATTGAATGATGAAAGGAAAACTTATCTTCAATTGAACATGAAAGAAAAGAGGGTATGAAAACCCTAAAAAAGCTGTAAAATTCGGACTAGGGTTTATGTCTCTAAAGTTGCACACTAATGAATGAAAAATCCAAAACTATATATAGAGATACAAAGCTGACGGCGTCAGGTTATAAGTCCTGACGTCGTTGATTCGTGCAGAATGCGCGTATCAAATAAATATACAAAGTAGACGTGAGTGGAATTCACCAATCAACCTTTAGGAAAAGGAAGACTTGTAAAAACTCGTGAGTACAATATATATATGTGATACCGGGTAAGTGATTACGCGGGTCGTGTCCCAACGAGGTGTGAATTGGCAATATCGTGTGAGATTTGGAGATTAAAATGCTTGTAAGAATGATGAGAGATTATTTGGTATTGTGGAATGATAAAGTTATGGAGATTTGTTATTTAACGAACGAAAATTGAAATAAACGCAACCTAAATGGGAAAATAAACAAGGGAATGCTAAAGAATACTAATTCTACCTAAAATACTATGGGGAACATATTAGGGAAGACAGGAAATCCTAAAATGCAATTTAAAACAAATACGTGACGTTTATTTAAGATAAACGTCAACGCGCAAGTTAAAACGTGAAATTTGAGCTACAAAAATCCTACGGGTATAAAAATGATTTTTCTATGATTCTAATAATGAAAGAAAATTTTTAGAAAAAGAAAAATATTTTTTTAGCTTATTTTTTTTATTTTTTTTATTATGAATAAATAACTAAATAAACTAAATTAAATGATTAAAATTACTAGAACTAATAGGAAAAATCTGAAAACTTTTTATAAAATACTTAATGATGACAGAAAGATAAGAAAATTGCAAAAAGTTCCAAAGTCTTAATGATAAGCAGTGAATAAGCTAAACTAGTACAATAAGCTAAGTAAGGCTAAACTATATTAAGTATTAGATTTTGTGATTTACTTATGAAAAAAGTCCCAAGGGCGCCTGGTTTGTTAGTGTTGTGTTGTGTCTGTTGTTGACTGGTCAAAGGGAGAGGTCAGGGGTTCGACCCTTGGCTTCTACCTTTTTATGAAACATTTTTTTTTTCAATTTTATTTAACCAACTTATAAAACACCTGAAAGTAAGCACTTTTCACAACTAAACCTTTTTACTAAAACTGAGTAAACAAGCAGCTAAAAAAATTACAAAATCTACCTACTAGTTAATAAAAGGGAATTATGAACATCTAAAAGCTAATTAATAAGCTAATATAGGCTGAATTAGGGAAACAAAAGCTAAAAGATCACTAAGGGGGTACCTAAACTAGCTAAGGGAACAATAATGAGTACTAAAATAAGCCTGATAAGCACTGACTTTAAGCCAAAAAAAAGGGGGAATGGTGACTGATGTGCAGGGGGTGCAAGTCTAAGTGGCTGGTTTGCAGCCCAAGTTAACTAACCTACTGATGTTGAAAATGAAAAGTAACCTCAAAATCCTAAACCCTATACTACTAAATATCTATAAAACAAAAACTAGACACTAAAACAACCTATGACTTAACTAAAATTCAAGATGAAAATGGAGTTATGGGACTGTTACAGCAGTGAACAAAAAGAATGGGTGAGTTGCAGCCCACTTCTAACAAGTAATCAAGCAAGCTCAAAATACCAATGGAAGCTAAAATTACTAAATCCTATACTACTAACTTGATATAAAACCAAGTGGAAGATCTAAATCATACTTATGCTATACTAAGAGAAATAAAATCAAAAGGGCCTGATGTAAGTGCATGCTTGAATCAGTTCTGATGGGGCTAACTTCTCTTGACTTTCTTAGCCTCAAATGAGATCCAAAATTTGAAAACTCACTTTGTATTTCAAGTTTAACCACTGGTATTCTCAGAAAAACATTTTTCAAACATTTTCATTTAGATTTGATTCTAAAATTTGCTTAGGAAAAGAGGCCTTTGAAAACTGACACGAATTATACTAATAGAATGCTTTTAGAAATAAAAATATGCAAAAGTATGAGATATGCAAAGTGTTAATGCAAAGATTGATTGGATGCCTAAATGGACTAAATACTAACTAAATTTAACACCTAAATGCAACTAGAGAAGGTTATGCAGAGCCTTGCTATTGAGATAGCCGAATAATGAAACTATAAAGACTATAAGAGAATCTATGAAACTACTCAAAACTACCCAAAATTGTTTCTAACCCACATAAATTATCAATAATAAGCAGAATTAACTTGGCCAAATGACCAAATTAGTGTAAGACTACTAGAAACCTACTATGCCAAACACTTATTAAGGAAATCCGTTAAGACTTTTGGACTATGAAATGCATTCTTTAGCTGATGAAATGAAATGTAATGATTTAACCAAGTAACTAGAGCACTAATAAACTAATTCCAACAGAAATTATCAACTAGAACAAGCTAAATCAGATTGAATGAGTTTAAAGTGAAAACGGGAATTTCATTAATATTGAAATCTGAGTTACACTACTTGAAAGATAAATAGCATAATTCAAAAGACAATAAGAAATTAAACTAATTCTACCTATCCTACTCCTGATTACTACCTACTGCCAAACTTGGCTACAATTGCTTCTATTTATACTAAAAGAATTAGGGTTTCACTTTTGCTTCTTGTCCTTCTTGTTGTGTTTCTTTCATGAGAGAAAAACTGAGCTGGATCACTTGTGCTTTCTTGAGCAACTCACAAACCTTGGATTGGAACAGAGATGATCACAACCATTAATCCAATTTTTGGCGCCCAAATGGAGCTGTGGATGGATGACCTGGCATGGAAACATGTGAAGGGAGTTCTTGGAGCAAGTGAAGGGAGGCTTTTGAGGATATGGGATGCGTGTTGCAGGTTAAAGCAATGGAGGGGGTTTAAGGTTTGGTTGGTAAAAGAGAGCAGGGGTGAAGAAGGAGACAGGTTTGACCTTTCTTTTGACCGAGGATAAATATAACAGGGTGCTAGGTTTTTGTGTTGGGTTGAGTTAATTGGGATTGGGCCGGGTTAGGGAGTTATAAGGTGTATTGGTGGAGTGGACTAGATGTGGTGTTGGGTTGTTTTTAAGTTTGGTTTGGATTATGGTGGATCCGGGTTTAGGTTTAAAGGATTAGGAGTAATATTAATTATTAGTATGAGGTTTTGAGTTTAGGTGACTAGTTTAGGATAAATTAGGTTTTAGGATGAAGGGTGAAAATGAAATTTTAGATTCGGGTTCATTTTTTTCATGCTCACTCCATTGCTATATCCCGGGGTTGACTTCGAACTTGACTTTTTTTTGTAAATTTTCTTCAATAAATGCTCTAAATGGTGTCGAGTCGATCCGGTAATGTTCCATTATGCTCCGTTTTCCCATCCAACTTCTGTTTTGCTCACATTTTCCTTGTTTTCAATCCATTTGTACCTGAAATACACAAAAACACACTCCAAGGATATTTGTAACATTATTTGATCATTTCTGAGTGTTTTTGGTCGTTTTGGTTCGGAAAATGGAAGAAAAGATATGTGTAAAATGACACATATCAGTCGTCAGAATGCCACTATTAGGGTTTCGTGTTGTGCAATCAAGTCTTCTGATGTCGTCACGTACAAATATTTCTGGGCCGTCTCTCTTTAGCTTAACACCTGATGGCCTACTTTCATTTACACCTGACGCCGTCAGGTGTAATTCTTCAAAAGGTTTTCTGGAGTGTCAAGTTTTATATTTTCCGTCATCTTTATCTTCAAGTGACGGCGTCAGCTTGTAATGCCTGACGCCGTCAGGCGTATTTCCTGACATTTTTCTTAAGTTGGTTGGTTTCTTTACTTTTGAGTCAAAAAAACGTCCAAAATGCTAAATTTTCCAGAATTCACATCCCAAGTACCTAAAATGAGAAAAGAAACGATTTGAGGCAATACTTGACCATATATTTACGATTTAAGGCTTAAATGACCCTTTAAAAGCGTAAAAAATAAATCCTTATCATTGTCCGTGGTTTAACTTCAAATCATCTTTTACGATTAGTATGGTGTTATAGTTTCAATTATATCTTTTACTTAGGTCCCAACATTACTTTTCATTTTTTTCTTCATTTATAATCTCATGCGAGTATTTGTTACACGGGAGTACATTATTTAGTAGTTTTGCAACTGGTATCTGTAAAAAATTAGGATTAAAGTTACTGGATATAGTTATAATTGCTAGAATCATTTTTTATTTATAGGCTTTAGGAGGAACTTAACACTAAGGATTGGTTGTGATGACTTACTTGTTAATAACAGTTACATTTGTAAATTACTATTATGTTGTAGAAAATCAATGTGTTATTTTCTTGTAACAGTGACCTCTTAATGGTCAAGTCAATCTAGTAAATTTTGAAATAAATCACAAGCCAAATTTACATTCTTGAATGGGTTTTGGAAAGATACATATATATTTACGTTTAAAACATATATGTTTACGTATAAAGCATATATGTTTTGTGTTTGGATTATATGTTTACGTATAAACATATATGTTTTGTCTTTGGATTACATATGTTTTGCATACATAAAAAAAATTGGTCTCATGTTTATTTGTGTTTGATAGTTTAAGCTTGTGCATGCGTATAATGTTATCTTGAGTTTTATTTTAAAAGTATTTAATCTTGACTCATATTTTTTAGGCGTGACAATATATTCTTTGAAGACGTGCACATATGTTTTAACGAATTTGATGAGAAACTGGAAGTACATATATGTTTTTGGAAGACGTGCATGTATGTTCTTGAAAGACGTGCATACATGTTCAAAAAAATCCGATGAAAAACTTAAAACACATATGTTTTGTGCACATATGTTCTTAGAAGGCGTGCATATGTATATATTCAAAATGATACATTTGATATAAAAATTTGTGTATTATATTATGTTCTTGGTTTGTAATAAATCTAATGGTTACGACTACAATTTATGTTTTTAGTTTTTATTTAAAAAGTTTATAGAATATATTGCAGAAACATATGTGCAATTACATTTTTAAGTAAAACTCATTTGTAGTTTAAACTATTGTACAATAAAACCACATGTAAATTCACATTATTTAAAAGAAACATATATGCACCTTGACTTTTTTAAAACATGCATGCTATGAAAAAAAAAGGGTGCATGATAAGGAAAAAAAAAAGTCCGAAAATTCTTAGATATTTAAAAACGGGATTTAATAAAAAAAATCTAAAAAATATAAAAAATGACTTTTACTATAATACCCTTTAGATTAAATAGTAATCTTTAATATTAAAAAAATCTCATTGGTCTAGAGGAGTTCTCGCAGTTCTCGCACTTAACAGGGTTCTGAAAAGAAAGGCCCCTATATATATAGATATATATATATATATACGTATATATATATATATATATATATATATACGTATATATATATATATATCTATATATATAGGGGCCTTTCTTTTCAGAACCCTGTTAAGTGCGAGAACTGCGAGAACTCCTCTAGACCAATGAGATTTTTTTAATATTAAAGATTACTATTTAATCTAAAGGGTATTATAGTAAAAGTCATTTTTTATATTTTTTAGATTTTTTTTATTAAATCCCGTTTTTAAATATCTAAGAATTTTCGGACTTTTTTTTTTCCTTATCATGCACCCTTTTTTTTTCATAGCATGCATGTTNCTATATATTCTAATAAAGCAAGGTATGAAAAAGACAATTATGCCCCTTTAAAAATTGAATGCTGAAATTTTAAGGTGTCTACAATGGTAATTTTGCTATAACAATTAAAACTTCAATTAATTTTCGGTAGTCAAAAAGGAATTAATAAGTCACTTATTTCGGTAGTCAAAGCTTTGAAAGGAATAACCACTAATTTCGGACCATTTGAAAGTCATACTTAACCAGTCAAAGCTTATAAAGGAAGTATCAAAAATTTCGGCCCATATTCATAAAGCTTCTTATGTAAAGCCCCATGCCCCCATTTACTCAGCTACCTATCCCAAAACTTATACGATTCATTCAAAAAAAACCCAAACCCAATATCTTTAAAAAAAACCTAAGAGCAACAAAACACTGCATCGTCAGGAGTTTAAACACAGAAATGAGGAATCATTCATACCCGTGGAATTATTATGGAGGTAAAACATATATTAATCGATTATTTTGTCAATGTTTGTTAGAATTTTCACTTGAACTAAAACAATATACAATGGTAATCGATGCACATTAAGTGTTTGATTAAATGTCTATGAGGCCGAAAATGTAAATTTGATTATCTAATTTTGTGTTTTCTGCAGAATCTTTACTAATGAAGTTATAGGATGGTGGTTATGATGTATTAAACCAAGCATATCTTTACCATCTCTTGAGGTAATTTCTTCCAATTTTTCATCTAAATAATATTAACATTTTGTTTTTACCTATTTATTGTTTTAACATTATATAGTTAAGCTAGGTGTATTTGTAGAATGATATTGAACTTTTAACAATAACGAAGTATATGTGTGTTTGTGGTTTGATCGAGTATTGGTCTTTTGAATCCTTTTGATTCGGTATTTACTACTCTTACTTATTCATGTTGCTTCTTACTATCTGGTTAGCTGCATATATGCTTAAGATAATTTTAATACATAAATCTACTAATAAAGTTATCTTAACTGTTCTACAATATATTTTTATTAAAAGGATTAGTGTTTTAGAGGAACTAAGTACATAAATCTATTAATAAAGTACTATGTACTTACTTTTATTAATGGTTAGTTTCTTCTTTGTTCTTGCTAGAGTTTCAATTGAGAATAAAGATGCACTAAATAGAGCATGGGAAGAAAGTGAAAAGTCTAAAGCACCGAACAAGTAAGAAAACCAACTTAAGCTTCTTTGACATAAAAAATTTAAACTTTGATCTTAATTACTTTATTAAATCTAACAGTCTTGCTATTTTATTATAAAGTGTGCTTCAAATAGGTTCAAAATAACTTAACTGATGTGCAAATGGGTTTGTCGGGTTTGCTGAGATCATTAGAACTCATGATACACATGACTGGTGGAGTTAAGCAATTGTAGTCACTTCAAGAAGATAATATAGCCTGCACAAATTCCCCCTTAAGTGTCTTGACAATGGTTACTTTTACATTTTCCCTGTGTGAGTCTTTGTGCTCGGTTATGTGTTACTTTATTAGATTACGTAATGAGCAAAGTAAACCACATAAACGTTCTGTAAATGGCGCATTTTGAAACTTTTTAAACTAAATGCTGAAATATTGGCAGGGAGCAAGACATGTAATGTGTCAAAATGGGTGGTTCTTAACACATCCAAAATGGGTCAGCTTGGTGGAGTTACCAGAAGGCGCAAAATATAACTAGCGGTGGCAAAATTGCAGGTCCGGTCAGCTAATTGGTTTAAACGAAGGTAAAAGGATCTATCCTTTTTTTAAATTTTTGATGGAAGGAGCAGAGGAAAATGTCAAATACCTTTTTCCGATTCAAATTCACTACCAGGTGCTTATCATTTATCGTTAGCGTTAATTGATTGATTTAATTGAGTATCTGGAGCTTAATTTTCATTGTGCGACGTGTTTGTACGTATTTTAGATAGCACATATTACTCATTGACTGTTTCAAGTAGTAGATTTTGTTTATTGTTAATTGTTACGGTTAATATTGTCGGCATTTGCCCGGTGTCTGATTGATTGAGCTTTTTTTTGTAATAGTACGCGTATGTTAGAAGCTTTTAACAATAAATGTGGAGAAGATGGTTGATAATCGTATGGTGCAAAGTACAAGCTCGAACCACGGGTATCGTTGTCCCAACGAGGGTTGAAATTGATCAAGTTACTCGAGTCGTGAGTTATGTGTTATGAATTGGATTTATAAAAAGATTTGATTTGGTTTTAATTATACTACAAAAACTTAATTGAAAAGTTAAACCAAGTAAAGAACGGAACAAAGAGAAATAAAACTAACAATTAAAGAAAACATAAGTTTAAGAAAGAAGTAAAAGAAATGTAACACGAAAGCAATAAAGAAAATGTTTTTGTATTTTTAATTAACGAAAAGAAAGTTGAACTAAGAAAGTAAAACAAGTAGAGGAAAAATAAACTAAGTTAAGAAGATTCTAAGAAAAATTCGACAGAGTAACGGTAAGAAAGTAATAAAAGAAAACTCCACTCGATAAACGATGGAGTGTAAAGAAATTGCTTACTCGCAATGTTGTTGCTTACTCGCAACTCAAGAACTCTATTCGAAACACAAATCAAAAATCATATTCGCAAGAAAAAAATCACTAAACCTTATTCGCAATTTCTAGCCTACTCGCAATTTTAGAAAAATCCTTACTCGCTATTTATTTTTTTTCTTATTCGCTATTTCTAAACCTTATTCGCTATTTTCTTCTTTTTTCTTATTCGCTATTTTCTACAAAAACCCTATTCGCTAATTTAACAAAAATCCTATTCGCTATTTGGAAAATGCCTATTCGCTAAACCCTAAAACGAAAAATACTATTCGCTATTTTAGAAAATACACTATTCGCTAAAACCTATTTTATAGAAAACATTACGTAAAATTTAGAGACTCACGTAAAAATAAAAAGAACTAATTTTTAACGTAAATTAAGCTTAAGGACTTAAAAGAAACTATAATGTTTACTATTAAATAAGCACTCTAGAGGATTCAAAGAAGCTTTTACAAGCCTTTACGAGCTAAATAAGTCAAGTCCAATTTCTAGCGGCTTGAACATGTAAAACAACTTGTTAAGCAATAAAATGACCAATAGCTAAAGAAAACTTTATGAAAACTTTTAAATAACCCAAACTTAAAACGTACCAAGGCTCTCACAAAGCTACCATAACCATAAGCCTCAACTCATGATATCAATAAGGCACGAAATAAGCTTTTCATGCAAGGTGG
>LBNU01009753.1:187618-199881 GCA_014162995.1 Artemisia annua | reverse complement strand
TAAAAGTGATCACTTGCTCGAATTTGGGAAGCTTATATAAGATAATCATCTTTATTCTTCGATTAAGCATTTCTTTCATATTCTCAAGCTTTTAAGTAATGAAAACTTCGTCACGGGCTTTTCTTGAGTGAATATCAACTTTGACTCGGCTTCTAGACTCTTTTCCACATCTCGTGCTCTTTTCGGGCTTTTCTGTTGCATTTTGTGATGTTTTAGCAATATCCATACATGCACAGTCATAAACACAAAAACATGATATCTTTGGCTTTTCGCGTTAGTTTTTGGTCTAAAATAGTCTAATAATGGTGAATAAAAGGTATGTGAATAAGCACATACCAATGGTTATGTCTTTTAGGGTACTAAGTCCTGCCTGACTTGAAAAACTACCAAGCATATGGAAAAAAGTGATAAAAATCTCATATATATTACGCGCACTTGAAACTTGAAATTATTGATTGTTATTTTCGTAATTGCTACAATGCACCTATGATATACGTATATTAATTAAAAAGGGTTTGCAGTTTTGTAGCAAGAGCTTTATTTGGTAAACTATTTATGATATATTAATCAAACTGATATATGATAAGGTTTTGCTGGGTATGGCAGCAGTTTCGTATGTATTGGTATATATTGATTAAACACATACGAAGAGCACAACTGATATATGGATTCAAATTTTTTACTCATGTATAATATTGTCATTATTATACTTCTTAGTATAACATTGCTATTACATGAACCCCAATTTTAAATACTTTAAGCTACATATTTGTGTGCTAAAAGGTACCATTGGATCATAAAGTGGCCTTGGTAGAATGGAATGGGTGCTGGGATTTTAGCTATCATCAAGTGATCCCACATGAAGTTGTTCAGGCTCTTCTTACAGCCTGCTATAGTGGTTCATTTGTCTCTGCAGATGAAGAAGTAAATAATGATATTGCAGAGGCGTATCCAGTCAGTCAGATGTTATCTCAGGTCAATATTGCTACCTTAATCTATTTTCGTATACCAAATTTGTGTCTCATATATTGTTTTGATGCGTATTTTTCGTACGGGTAGGATTAACTTGAAACATTTTTTGTTTATCTGTTATGTTATGTTATGTTTTTCCTATAAGACATTTTTTACAACTATATGTTTGATTTCCATATAAGGTCATTGTTAGAATTGGCAACTGGGCTGCTTGGGTAACGGGTCAAGATGGAGTTGGGAGCAATCTGACTGATTAAGCTGAAATGGGTCGGGTCATACCATGTGGCCTGCTAACGCCTTTTTTTGCCCGTAAAAAAAAACCCTTTTCGCTAATTGGTTTACATAATGTGACCCGTTAACGATCAGTCATTAACCCAAATTAGTATATATATGTTGCTACAACAGATCTTGAAATTCTTATTTGTTGCTGGAAATTAGTTTATATATGTTCAGCATGGTTTTAGCGTATTGCGGGTATATTCAATATCCGCTTATTTAAGGGGTTAGGGTTATATCTATCTATGGAATTCAAATAGGACTGTTAGAGTCTGCACAAGTCATTTTAGATAAGCTAATTCAGAAAATAAAGCTTATTTTATGTCGCCCGGACTTTATTTGTGGGGAATTTTGGTTAGGGTTGTTGGAATCTACATAAGTCATTGTAAAAAAGGTAATCTAAACACTATGGTGCTATTTAAATCATCAAATTAAAATAGGTTCACAAATATTTTTAAATAGGGTGTTTGTGGGGAATTTTGGTTAGGGTTGTTGGAATCTACATAAGTCAATGTAACATTTATGTTTGTTTCACCATTGAGACGCTCTTCTATTGTTTATACTTTCAGCTTTGTATAAATGCAAGCCGGTGATGGAATATAGATTATAACATACTCTTAAATTGCAACTCCTTTCAGAAAATGCGTTTCAGAATACACAGATAAAACAGAACTCAAAGACGGCTACACTTATAATAGATTTGGGATTTAGCTCAAGACTCCGGTACTGAGTCGAGTTCTAACTAGCCAGACGAGTAAACATGATTATGTCAAAAGATATTACAAATGGTTGACATGTATTTTTTTAGGTTATCATGTAGCTACAATTTTGATCCAAACAAATAAAACTTATCGGTGACGATGAGATTGGCATTTGAACTCAAAATGGAGAATATACTAATGCTTTTTATAAGGTTGCAATATATGTGTTTTGTTGGTCATTCTAGATGTTTCATATATTGTTTTTAGTGTTAAAGCACATTAAAGCTTTCTTTTCTACTATTTGACAAGTGTGGACTCGAACGAAAAATGGATACAAAACAAATTCGCATTAGTTAGAAGAAAATTGTACTTGGTAATATAATACAATAAAGTTGAATCCTTTGATAATACCAGAAATAACAGTAATAACAAAAAACTTGACACTTACATAATTTGGTATGTATACAACTTAAATCACGACCATGTTCACCTTAGATCTTGAGAGAGAAAGAGAGATGTAGAGAGAGAGAGAGTTGGGAGGATCACTATGTGTAAAATAAAAGCTATGTGTATTCCACAATGATCAACCAACCTCAAAGTGAGGTTATACAATTCCTTATATAGGTGTGAAGTCTAGGGCTTTTGATCTTTTACATATTTGGCCCTTAGACTTTCTAGTAATTGATAAATGAACATATAACTTCCTAAAACACTTTCTAACGCAACCTATTACACGATTCAAGAATATAATGACCGACACTTCATAATATAAAAATAAAATTCTAACACTTTGATAATACAAGAAATAACAGCAATAACAAAAAGCTTGACACTTACATAATTTGGTACGTTTTATTGGAACTTCATAAGTTAATTTAAAATAAAGATTATGCTTGGCTTAACTGTCAATTTTCAGCTATGTGGATCTATTTGATAACAAATTATTTTTATTAAATTCAAAACAAATAGATATATAAAATCTCCATAATGAGTTTTTTTTCCCTATAAAAAAAGCGTAATGAGTTAGAGGTCACTATGATGATAGTGGTGAAAAATATGTTGATATAATAACTCTTACTAAGACAATACAAACACTTTTGCGTCAACAAATAATAAAGATCTATATTCAATCTCTTATATTTATCACTTTGATCCTAACATATTATTTACTCACATATTCTTAACAATCGATCATTTATCTGTTAAATGTCTTCATATAATACATTTTCCATCAGTTTCACGGTCTTCCATTGAATCTCGTGAATTCACGGGTCAATAATCTATCAAGTGTATATGGTTAACTATATGAAGAATTGTTTAAGTTTATACATCTATAACAGGTTTGAACATTTTTTATATCTCTGATGATGTTTGGGTGATTATTGATAATTGCTTGGATCAGGTTTTAAGTGTGTAAAAACTATTTGCGTGTTATTTGAATTCACAACCATATTTAGATGAGTGGCTTTGATGGGTTAAAAAGTGGGGCAAAATTTTAAAAACAAATTGTACATGCTAATGGGATTGAAAAAGGTTTGGGTCAAGGCCGTCAAGCAACCACACACTGCAAGTTGATATAATATTTTTCATTTTCAGGTTTGAGCTATCAATTTTTACTACTTTAATGTTTACGTTTTCTACTACTTTGGTTAATAAAGTATTGATGCTTATAAGGTTATTCTATGTTTACTTATCTATGTATTTTGTTGTGTATCACAAACACTAATGATGTGACTTACCATGTGTATTGTTCTCAACAACTGATTTTGATATGTTAAACGTTTGTCTGTATTTCTTGGTTGATTGCACTATTCAAAAGGGTTAGGTTCCCTGATCTTTTAAATGGAAATAGTGCAACGAACTTCTGTGTATCTTAATTTGTTGTAGATCTATGAGATTACTGGTAATGCAATCTAGACCCGATGAATTTGAATTAAGTTGTTGCTATAAGTGACTTACTGGGATTTTGATGTTCAGAAAGATTGATAAAAAATGAAATGATTTTAGTCACTCGATAAGGTATAAGAGACTTATATATGTTTGAAGGTTGTGATGGATAAATTTTTTTTGGATACTCCGAGAATATATGCTATATTCTTACACCGTTTAATTATGAGCAAATATACAATACATAATGTTCGACCATGTAATAAACTTGACAAGACTATGTTACAATTCAAGTGGTTTATGTTACATTAGTAAATATAAATTGTACTTACTTGGGCTATTATGGAGATTGATATACTTTCACAGTTTCACTACATAATAAGGTCTAAAACGATATTGATGAAGTGATTATGGGCTTATTAATAAAGAAAAAAGTTTCAGGGATTTCGATATAGCTTAATCATTCCAAGTTCGTATCAAGCTAAAAAACACTTCAAGAAGAATCATGTGCTAAGAATTTAAGCTACTGCAATGGATTGAGATTCTTAGCTTGTGAAAAGATTGTGTCATTTTTAACCAAGAACAAGAAAGAAAATGGTTGGTTTAGTGTAATGTGTTGTGTTTTTGGGATATGTGAGGTATACGAACCATGTGTTTATTGATATGGGTTTTTGGTAAATTATATAATGTTGTATGGAA
The DNA here is from genome assembly GCA_014162995.1 of Artemisia annua. Taxonomy (NCBI): domain Eukaryota; kingdom Viridiplantae; phylum Streptophyta; class Magnoliopsida; order Asterales; family Asteraceae; genus Artemisia; species Artemisia annua. The sequence continues at coordinate 195,346 of LBNU01009753.1, read as the reverse complement.
AGTGTACATATTGTTATTTTTATATCTATTAAATATATAATATTTACATTATTTTAGCACTCCGATCTAACATATTATTTATTCAAATATTTTTATGTAGCATCAATATTATCTATTTATACGTCTAACTAACTTATCATTTATTCACATATATCAAAAATCGTTCTCTTCTATAAATATATTTCTTTTGATAACAAATTCAGAACTACTATTCCACGGTTTTCCATTTAATCCCGTGAATTTCACGGGTTAATAAACTAGTATATATATATATATATATAGAAATGAGATATATTGAAAAGGGGTCTTAAAATGAGAAGGCTAGGAAGCCATCACAGCCCGCCATGTGTCCCTAATTAGCCATCCATTAAGATTAATACTTGTAGGGGTATTTTAGTCATTCTCATCTAACCATATAAACATTTTATCTTTCATTCATCTTCATTTTCTCAATTTGATTCACACAGTTCCTCTCATCTTCTCCTTCGATCCTCCCCATTGCCACCGCCACCACCACTCTCCTCCACCTTCCCCACCGCCACCGCCACTCTCCTCCATCTTCCCCACTGTTCTCCACCATACCTTCACCACTGGTAACCACCGTTATCCTCCATCTTCATTATCTCATAAGATTCGATTTATTTATTCAAATATTAATTCATTAACCTAATTCAAAGTCTACTAATTCAACATCTATTTTCGAGATGCCGATTGATTCATCAAACTCTACTAAGTGTAGCTCTTCAAAAGCTAATGAATGTAAGCTCCTGATTCAAACGCCTACCGTTTGGTTTATGTGTTTTTATTGATTTTAGCATGTTATATTCAAGGTTTGATTCAAAATTACATCATGCTTTCTTCTAAATCTGGAACAAAATGTAGAACAATATAGATAGAAAACATGTTTAAGAAAGTTGCATACAAGGTGTTTGAAAAAATGTCTCAACTAGACTTTATAACTATAATGCACTAAGTTTACAGTGAAATGCGATTGTTTTGAATGCCTATGCAGTTGTATTAAATATTATAATGCAGTAGGTTTTTATTTCTATCTATGATGTAGTAGGTTATGTGAATAAATGAGTTTGTATGCTTGATTATTTATGTGATGCATTTGTATGTGAACTGAGATGTAGTAGGTGTTCAGTTATCATGTATAAACATGAGTTAGGTTAAGCGTAGGTTGCGTTATGTGCATAAATGTGTTTGTATGTTTGATTTTTTGTGCGATGCACTGAACTTGAACTATGATGCAGTAGGTGTTAAGTTGTCACGTATTAGCATGAATTAAGCTAAAGGTGAGTTGTGTTATGTGTGTAAAGTGTGTTTGTATGTTATTGTATTCAGTTGATTGTAATATGATGCTTAGACCGTTTATATTCATTATTTATGTTTTGTTTGTGTTTTTTCCTTGATGTAGTTGATTTAAAACATTGATGTAGTAGGTGAATAAAGTTTCACTAGGATATACATTGCAAATCATAAGCATGCAATGGAAGCTTATTCTTAACTTGTTTTTGCTCCAATTGATGAGATGTTTCTAGATGATGCTCATACCCTTGGGCATTCGTATAATCGGATTGGATCCAAATCGATTAGTCAGTTCCTTTATATCTCTATACAATCAACTTTTGAGTAAAATGAAAGAGTTATTGACTAAAGCTGAAACTAAGTATATTGCAGTATATAATCACATCATTACACCTTCGTACAATAAAATACATTGTTTTCGTTCTGCAGGAATTTAATGAAAGGTGGGAGGTGGATCGTTACATGAGTGCAAGCGATTACCTTGGAGATAACACACACCCGTTCTTTGTGGCACTACCAAAGGAAAGAAGTACAATTTCAAATGATGAATTTAGGAGGAACATATCTCAAGTGAATGCAGGCGTTATAAGCCATATGAAAAGAAAATGTCAAAGGTGGTTATGATGAATTTAGGAGGCAAATATCTCAAGTGTATCTTAAAGCATTACTTACAAGAAAAGTTTGTGGTTGCAAAACGTATATCATTTATTAATAAACATCAATTAAATAGTATATCAGTAATCAGTAAATATGTTCGGTATCTTTCTTTTTTCATATATAATGCATCATAGTTATTGCATCATTTCTTTTATAGTTTAGTTCATCATTATGCAGTATATTTATAAATTGTGGTGCACCAGTTAGTGACGCAGTAGATTTATACACTTTGATGCAGCGTTTTTTCAATTGTGATGCAGTGAAAGTACATCATTGTGATGCAGTAGCTTTTAACTGCTTGATGCAATAAACTTATAAAACTGTGATGCAGTAATAAAAAGTGAATTTACTTACCATATGTTTCCATATGCCTCATCATTACTGGTACTCCATAAGTATTCAATAACAAATAAAGATTTAATTTACTTATCAACATCCCTGATTTTACATTTTGATGCAGTGAATTTACATGATTGTGATGGAGTATATTTTAACACTTTGTTGCTGTAGACTTATAACACAATGATGCAGTACATCTACACATTGTGATGCAGTGAATTTATATCATTGTGATGCAGTAGATTATAACACTTTGATGCATTCAACTTATAACATAGTGATAGAAGTAGATTTATACGTTGTAATGCAGTAAATCAAAAGTAATAAATATAAAACAAACACTATCATCATTGAGAAGTACAATACTTGGTATTAAAAATTCAGTAATTCAAATTATTACAACTAAAAATTTAAAATATCCAATAGTATTTAAACTAAAGTTGTTCATTAATCAAAAGTACTTAATCTTTTTCAACAAATCTTGAGGCACTTTGACATTATCATCTGTTACGATTTTAGATCTAATTGGTTGATTCTTCATATATGCTTCTGCCGCTTTTAAGATTTCCTTTTTTCTTTAATAACGATAATAATAATCTTTGTTAAGTACTTGGTACGCGGCAACTTTAGTTGTACTTGTTGACCAATGCCTTCTTTCTTCAACTCTTCCAAAAAATATTCCATGACACACGTATGTTTCTATATGCCTCATCACAAATACGCCACAGTCGGCACCATTGTAGGTTGTCCTCCAATGAATATTTAGAATTTTAGGTATATCCATTAAAAACTCAACGTCTTTTGGGCGGTTTACTCTTCCCAGGTAGTCAACAAATGAGTTGATCTATCAAAATTATAAAATATTCTTTCATTAATACTGTGATGCACCAGATTTGACACTATGGTGCAGTAAAAACTCACTGATGCACTAAATATAAGACTATGATGCAGTAAAAAATAATTTTATTTATTTCAGTTATACTTACCATAACATTTGAAAAACCACCATATCTTAGAGTTAAATCATCAAGATCATTATCTATGTTGTCGATGATGTCTATTTCCCTTTGTTTCAACAATTTCGTACTCCATGCTTTAAATGTTGGCACTATTCTTTCCATGATGGTAGTTTCGAAAACTATTAAATTGACGTATATAAGCTTTAAAAAAATCTATTAGCAAAAAATTAAGTTTGGATGCAGTAAAGATGTAATGGTGATTTACTAAAAGTTTGAAATAAACATAAACTGTGACACATTAGAAATTTAACTATGATGTAGTATAATACAAGACACTACTGCATCACATCAAGTGCATCATACATTCAAACACACACACAAACTCTTTTTTATGCTTAAAACGCTACGTGCCTAACCTAATCTATAGTTATATGCTACATACAAGACCATACTGCATCATTGCATTACACCAACTCCATACATAAACACTTTTCGACACTTCAAACATTACGCACCTTACCTATTCTAGACTTATATGCCACATACAAGAACCTAGTGCATCACCAAATCCCACCAACTGCATTAGACATTCAAACAAACACACATACAAACACACACACACACACACACACATACACACACATACTTTTTGGCAAATAAAACACACTTCGCCTAACCTAATCTAAAATTAGATGCATCTAACATGAACTTACTGCATCACTTCATTACATCAATTGCATAAAGCATTCAAACACACATACACACAGGCACTTTTCAGCACATAAAACACAGTTCACCAAACCTAATCTAACATCATATGCCACAAAGATATACCTACTGCATCACTTCATTACACCAACTGCATTAAGCATTCAAACATAGACACAAAAACTTTTCGGAACATAAAACACATTTCACATAAATTAATCTAATATTATATGCAACTACAATGTATCTACTGCATCACTTCAATACAACAAGTGCATCAAGTATTAAAACACAAACATGGAGACTTTTCAGCACATAAATCACACTTCACCTAACTTAATCTAACCTTATATGCAACTAACAAGTACCTACTGCATCACTTTTAACATCAACTGCATAATTCACTCAAAATATAACCTACTGTATCAATTTTTAACATCAACTGCATCATTCGTATAAATAATAAACTGTATTTTAATTAGTTTACTTACTTTCCGATACAGTTATTACTTTCAGAAACAACTTTTGTTACCGCAATAAGTCTCTTACATTTTCTAGTTACTAAATTGAAGAAGTAAACACGATGAAATCTAAGAAACTAATGCATCATCCATACAAACATTTTTTGACATGTAATACACCCTATACATGGAATAATCTAACCTAGTCAAACATTATTTGTAGCAATAAACATCCTGCTGCATCAATTCATTAAGACTTCTGCATCAGGCATTCAAATAAACTCATATACACTTTTTGAAATCTAAAACACACTACACACGACTTAGTCAAGCAATATTAGCCACAAAACACACCCTACTGCATCAATTCATTAAAACTAATGCATCGTCATTACAAATACTCACACAAGCACTTTTCAAAATCTAAAACACACTACGTAAAACCTGGTCAAACAATATTTGTCGTAAAGCACATCCTACTGGATAAATTCATTAAATCTACAGCATCAGGCATTCAAATACAATCACATACACTTTTCGAAAACTAAAACACACTAAGCACGACCTAATCAAACAATATTTGCTGCAAAATACATCTTATTGCATCAAGTCATTAAAACTACTGCATCATTATTACAAATACTTACACAAGCACTTTTCAAAATCTAAAACACACTATAAAAAAATATATCAAAACAATATTTTTGTAATATCCTGCTAAAAACCCAATTATTAGGAAACACTAAACTTGAAGTAATTATGTATTACTGTTCATACACCCATTTTTAGGCAAAATTTTAAACTTTTGTTTACACCATGCAACTCTGAATCATTATGTGCTATGTGATTCACACCTACTTTGAATGAGCTCACACGCAACCCACAATGACCTGGACAAGGTACAACACAACTATGGATCAGTTTTAATCACAAGTGCCACACTTTGCACTCACAACAACCACATATGAGATTTCTACCTCAGTGGACCACACAATACAAGTAGGAATTACAATACACATTCATGGGACCCACATCCCTCTTGGTGGACCCCACAACACTCACACAACTGAAATACACCCCTGTGGGCCCCACAACTACCAAATATATTATAATATTCACTGTAGGACCCACATTGTTCACAAGTGGGCCCCACATGACCCAATGGGCCACACAACACTCATTGGGCCTACACTAGCCCATTAACATCACACGGATCACATTTAAACTACAATTGGGCCAAGGAATCTCATAAGCCCACTAACGGACCAATATGAAAAAAAGGAAATATACGAATTTGTAAGCCTAGACACGTTTGGTTTGGCCATTGTATTCGTGATTTTTACACACAACCTATGAAACAAAAGGCTCTATCTCATTCTTTGTACACAAAAGAATCGGGATCAACATTTATCTCAACCTAATACGTACATATGAATAGTAAAATGAGACCCTTTTGTAGCGAGCTCACACGTTTCCAAAAACGTACACAACTTTGGTCACACTTTGCAAAACACGTTGCCATTGATCCTAATGAGTTCCAAACCCTCTAAACTTACTTCCTAAGTGACTCTAATCAACTCACAACTCACCAAATTTACAAACGTGACTATCTCATTTTCTTTATCTCGATATATATCTAAACGTACACATAAATTGCCACAACACTATCAAGACCATTTGAAACCTTCCAAGGCATTTGGAAATCCATTAATACTCATTTTAAGAGTTTCTATCTAGGCCAAACACGTTTCCAAGGTCCCAATAACTCACAACCAATAAATTGACCTATACGTATTTGTTTTGGTCACGTTAAATCTCGTTTGGACTCCTAAGTGAACCACGACTCCTACAAACTCTCTCAATGACTCACAAGACCTTATAACCTAATCAATAACTCACTACGACACCCCAAGACCACAACTCGATCACAAGTGACCATTTGGTCACGTTACAATAACAAACGGACAATTTGATATTTCTGCGACCCAAACACACTCTCAAACTCTTTCACACTAGACCATATGACTCCACAAGCACCTCAAGGCTTCACAATACACCCTAGAGTTACTCGTATACAAGGACTCGAAATCAAGTCATGTCTCTAGAACCCTAAAGCCTCGTCACCTTTAAACCGACCCCAAATACACACTTGGAACCCCAACTTGCTATCCAATCAACCTATCCTAAGCCCCCCTACTCGTTATCCCTGACTTATTCTCTTTGTCTCTTCAACTTGAGTCCCTATCTTCAGGTTGTATACTCCCATGCAAGAAAATCCAACGTAAAACTCAGACACAAACTTTCTTTGCTCGTTGCCTTTGTACCGAGAAGAAGCAAGGTAGAACAAGCTCATCACAAGCTCACACAAGCTCACAAGATCTCACCAAGCTTCCACAAACTCGTATCATCCCACTTTTGAAAGTGTGGTAAGCATTCACAACACTTAGCCAATTTCACAAACTCATTTCTATGTTGCTCTATTCGAATATATCACCAACTCTTTGATCTATGTTTTCCTATTTCTCGTTAAGTTCATGTCTCAAAAAACATTCACCCACATCTCTATACACCTAAGAAAGGAACCATGAACTCATTATAAACTTAACAAAATCATAGATACTAAATATCACACGTTCACAAGTTACTTGGACTCAATATGAAAACTGCCTAAAATATTCTAAGTGTTTTTGTAGAACACTAGATAATCACGTAACACACATAGAACTTATGGTTTAGGTTCGTTTGTAAGAAAGCAAGAAAGAAATGTAGAGAGAGAAAGTTAGAGAGAGAAAGAGATGAAGCCTTAAGAGAAAACTAAAAAAAGAAAATAGAATTATGAGAGAAGGCATACCCTCTCCAAGGATGGAGAGGGGTTTATATACATGAGTTTTGCCACTAGGGCGTGCCACTTGGGCTGCGGATCAGGTATACAGTGGGTAAAGACCCGTCCTTCTTCCGCGAACTAATCTAATTCTAAACTACGTATAACTAACTAATGTGACTACTACGAGCTAAACAATGCTTAATCATGTTTGGGGTGACCGAATCTTTCTTATACAAAAATCGTAGTCCTAACAATCTCCCCCTAAGAGAGGTCACCCTTTTAGATCTTGATTCTTGAATTCTTGCATTGAGATCTTTGTAGATTCTTTTGTAGCTCGTAGTTGTTGATTCTTCATTGATAATCGACTCAAGATGATTTCCTTGATGTATATGATGATCTTTTGACTTTGCTCTTCGTTCTTCATCCACATAGTTAGCTTCAAGTCATCTTTGAGTGTATGTGTCTCTTC
>LBNU01009753.1:175975-187350 GCA_014162995.1 Artemisia annua | reverse complement strand
AATCATTCCTAAGGACTTCTAATCTATCTATTGGATTGTCCCTAGGAAGATCCCTCCGGTTCTGGTGGATCATGGGAACATATACCTAACCTTACCATCCTTATAACTCCATGCATTAAACTAAAGTGGTCGGTATTTTGGTATCTTTCCACAATCGCCATATAACCAAATCATTGAAAATTCTCTCAAAGTGTTTATGATAAAGAAACTCATTTTGTTAACACTTTGAGAGTTTTATCATTTTTCAAATGCTCCCCCTCAACATGTGCTTATAGGTAGAAAGAATTTGCACATGTCGGGGTGAGTTGCACTTATTTGAATTGATCGGCTCTTAATAGACATATACCCGAGGGACACGTTTACGTTGCTTAGTTAAAGGGATCCATTATCAGCTTTTAGGTGATAACTAGCCCTAATAACTAACTTGATGTTGTTAACATTCCTTAAAAAGGAAGTTAGACCCGTCAAAGTATATATCTAAGAAGAGTTTCTCGGAACGGTACTATCTACTTTGACCAGTCCTCTTCGAGACACGTTTACATCACTGGTAAACCAGCTTGAAATTATTACCCGGCCAGGACTAGTCTTTTCGATTCATGACTTTACATGTTTCGTCAATTCATGATTCAAATTCTGAGTCATAAGCAATTCACGGTTTCTACTTGATTTTGTAAAATCCGCGAAAGACTCTTAGCCATTTGCTCCCCCTCAATATATGCACATTGATTGAATCAATTTTGAAACACTTTGGCACATACGGGTGAGCTTACAAAAGAGATCATTTATTCATCATTTTAAATCACTTGCTCCCCCTCATTATGTGTTTTGATTAAAATCCAAACTCTTTAAAATTTTAGCACATAAGGGAGCGATCTTTTGATTCCAAAACATCTTTATAGTTCCAAAACATCACTTTTAATCACTTGCTCCCCCTTAGTATGTGCTTTGATTATCATCCAAAATCTTTAACATTTTAGCACATAAGGGAGCGTTCTCGAAAGTCCAAAAACATTCTTTAAAGTTCCAAAAACATCACTTTTTAAATCAGTTTTCATATTTAAATCACATTCTCTCCCCCGATCATAAAATTTCAAATCTTTTGAGATTTTGTGATCCCAATTGATTTAAATGATTTTCGAAAAAGCTTTGGAGAGACATGTGGCAAAATTTTAAACGTTTACTGATTTTGAGACACTTTTTGAGGTTTCACTGTGGCTTGTGCACAATGTTTTTAAAGGTGCAAAAATTTTGAGCATATACGCTCCCCCTCAATTAATGACCCGTTTTTCCATTTTAACGTTTAGTAGCCATAATGTGAGTGGTAACGTATACGAGAAAATTTAAGACCAATGGCCACCTTGTACACCACAAAATCTCTTTTGAAGAATTTTCAGAAGAAAGAGATTTTGGGAAAAGAAGACTTCTCTTCTTTTACTAGAAATGCTGCACTGAAGCGTACAACTTTTCGTGTAATCCGCACACAGTGAAAAACATGATAACGTGTTTTTACACGGATTTTGAAAACCGGGTTGCTATCTGAAGTAATAGCAAACCATAATTTAAGCGCGAGTTGCAGTCTGAAGTAACTGCAAGCCATATAGGCATGTTTTGAAAACATTTTGAACTTCTGACGATGCCAGAAGACATGCCTAAGAAACAATCTATTTTTGGTATTTTAGAGTTTTTCTTTTTTTTAGGGTTTTTATAGGTTTTATATTTTTGTATTTTTCTTTTCTGGGTTTTATATTATAAAAAAGGATATTTGAAGCGAATCCATTACTCCTCATTCCCTTCCTGAAGACTTTTGAGTGATACTGGTATGAGACTCTCCAAATCAAGTTATTGGAGAATAAATCAAATCCGTTCTCCAGGAAGTGCCTTAGTGAAGAAAACTGCCAGCTGAAATTCTGTCTTTGCGAAGTGAAGTTCCACCACACTACTAGTAACCCTTAGCAGCAACCCTTGCCTTGTATTCAGAACGTTATCATGCTCATCAGATTTCACTTTAAGGATCCATCTAAGAGCAATAATTATTGCACAGTCTGGAAATGGTGTCAATTCCCATACTTAGAGACGATAGAATTGTATGGAATTATAAGAGCACCATAAGGAAAGCGTGTCCAGATGCCTTCGAGTGGACACCGGTTGAGTAGATTTCCCATTATAGTGAAGATCATGTGGCTGTGGTTAGGACACTGATGTGCTTGTGTTAAGATCTCCTAAAGAAGAAGCTTTAGAAGAGGATTCAGGAGCAAATGTGTCTTTGAACGGAGCAACATCAGGTGGAGCAGATGGATTTACTTCAAATGATTCGTCGACTGCAGTACCTTGATGTACGGAAGGAGATTGTATGTATGATGAAGTTGATGAATGACTTGCTGATTGGAGCGTCTTGAGCCATTTGAAGAAGAACAAGATGGACCATTTTGATCGTTTGGAACATGAGCTGCGATGGCTGGTGGTACCGGTGTATCACCAATTGGTGGCTCAAAGTATTCATTAACCACTTGATTGGCGAAGATCTCCAAATCCTTATCGGTAGATGGTACATAAGGTACATGCAGTAGTGGGATACAATAATTGAACTGGTTGGTTCAGAAGACAAAAGTTTAGAAGCGGGTCCTTCACTGATGTGTGCAGAATCTATTTGCTTAGACATCTCATAGAATGTGACGTGAATGGTTTCCAAGATTTGTCGGGTACGTATGTTGTAGATTCGACATCCATTATGATCTGAAGCATAACCACCAAATATTTCAACAATCGCTTTAGCTTTCCACCTTTCCAGATCTTGGTAGTCATTTTGTAGGGTATGATGAACTCCCATGAAGATGTTGACAGTATTGGGTTTGTGGGCATGCTTTTTTCGTAAGCACAGTTGACTAGCCGAACAAATAGAGATGGTGTACATGGTAGTGACACGTTTGCCTTGAAGAAGATCAACACCATCTAATTCTCATAGAAATTGCACAGTCACTGACGACACAATCTCCATAACCCGTAATTGTGTCAACATGGTAGTTCCCGAACCTAACTATCCCGATAAACTCATTCATGAAATTTTTGAGCCCTAAGCAATTACTGATTGGTATAAGAAGATGTTGACATGAGTACCAAACAGAGAGAATTAGTCAGTACGTTGAAGAAGTCCGTAATCAACACCTCTTAAACTTTCACCACCAAAGCTTTTGAGGTTCCTGAAGCTGTAGATGCCATGAAATAATCTTAAGCGGAGTTTTACAACTCTTGTGACTTAAACCGAGAGATCGATTCTCTCCCGGGATTTTACTAAAGTCAACAAAAGAAACCGAAAGATGTGATATGCGATTATGACTTAGAGTGAGATCTTGGATAAGTCACAATCTGCACTAAGTGTCAAGTTGCGACAAGTCAAGTTACAATAGATCCGATCGTAATGAGTCAAGTCGTAAGGATTAACTCACAACGTCAAATTACAATCAGACTAATCGAAACGACTTAAGTTACAACAATTCACCAAGCGCAAGTAGTTAACAAATCACTAGAATCTCACAGCTGAGTTAATCACTAGGCACCACAAAATCGTCGAGTATTAGCCTCCTCATTATAAAGCTTTGGTAGCTTAGCAAAGTATCATCTCACGCTTGAATAGTTCTTCTCATCTTTCTTCCAGCTGAAAGACTGAAGTAATGCGGTATCCAAAGACCACTTCCCCCAAGTAGTTGAAATGATGCAATCAGTCTCATTATGTGAAGCTCAAAAACCCGAAGCACCCATGTACTTCTTTTATCATAGAATCTGTTTCTTACATCTCTTCCCCTACGTAGTTGGAATAGAACACCAAAGTAACTAGTTAAAACACTGATTGTCTCTGCGGTTATGACCTTTGTCTTCCCGGCATAACGTTAATTATGACAAAGTATTAAGTTCATCACGTGTACTCATTGTGCGTTCCGATGTATGTCTCCTTCCCCTTTACTAGTTTTGATACTTCAGAATCAGCCACACATTATATGCACATACAACTTGAAGTTTTGTGAGGAGAACAACATTTGCTTGGATGTATCCTTATGAAAAGTCGGCTATTGCTAAGGCCACTTTGTGAAGTAAACTCGATATTCTCAACATGAAGATGAAGTAGAATTCCCTGTTTTTGTGACTTAAACTTGCATCAATGTATAACAAAGAGCGGTGTAGAGACTTCATCCATCGAGTCACTAAGTACTCCATACTCTTCAACCATCCAACCATCGAGTATAAGACGTACATCACATCTTGAATACCGACAACTTCGTGTGAGTTGTGACACTGACCGTAAAATTTCACTTCATTCTCAAACCAAATAAGCACTGTGATCACTTGACATTCCATTTCCAAATACTTAGCCGACATTTTACAATATATTCTTGTGGTTGATTTACTGAGTGCTCATTAGAAGGAACAACAATCCGTGAAGAAGGGGATTCTTCAGAGTCCGGTTTTGGGAAAGAAATACCAGAAAACGGATCATTATTCATGTGCAGCTTCATTACCATGACAGTCATTATCAACTCCTTGAAGAATAACTGGAGATTGGGTTTCGTGAGTATTCTGAGAAATATTTCAAACTAGTGCATCTTGCTCAATGGAGATGGAAGAAGATGAGCCAAGAGCCAACAGAAACCGAAGAAGGAGCTTCAGAAACTAGATGTTCACCATTCGTTGAAGTTTGGAAGTATTCATCAAACATAAATCCCAGTCATTCTTAGTAAATGAAGCATTAGGTGTCTGAGGAGATTCGAATGACCATTCTTCAAGCATTAATCATCAGGTAGTACGAATATGCTTCTCCCTCTCAATAATTGCATATAAGGTTTGCAATATTTGATTGAGCATGTGAATAGTAATACAATCAATCATGCAGCAAATTCACCCTTTTACTTTGCACATAGTGAAAAAATATACAACCATTTAATCTTAATACATATGCCAAAAATATTAAGAGTTAATCACATTGTCATATTACATCACCCAAATAAATAAAGGCAAGGTGATAGCAAGAGTCCCGATTGTAGAAACATTCCGTTCTTTGGAGAAGCATGTAGTCATCTTCACAAGGCCTTTAGGGATACACATTTCAACCTCAAGTCATGATCCTTCCATTGGCTGGTGTATATTCCAGATCTGGTAGATAAGACATGTAATACTACCACTAGAGAATCTAGTGCAAAATTGTCCATCTGCAACATCCCGTCACTGAACATGTGCAATTCATCACAGTGAGGTTTGCTACCAAGAAGAAGACGGAGAAGGTGGTGAACCCGTTGTTTGAGAAGAGGCCGAAGCAGTTTGCTATTAGTAGAGCTTTACCACCAAATAAGGATGTCCACAGATGTGTGAGATGATCACAAGCCTTTAACCAGTTTACCAAGACTCTTGACAAGTATGAAGAGTACAGGACAAAGTGGGGTGGTGGTATAATGGGATCCAAATCCCAGGAAAAACCAGGGCTAAGGAGAGAGTTCTAGCCATGGAGGCAGCCCTGGTAATCAGTTGTCTGCAGTTGAGGGTGTGAAACCCAAAACTAACAGTACTATTATGGAAGTTCTTCATACCCTTCACAGGTAAATTAGATGCGTGGCTGAGGATCCTTGTAAGAGTCAATCATTGTGTCCTGCACATACCAAAGATACAACCAAAGAAACCAAAGGAATATGTGATGGTTAGATCATGCATAAGATAGACACATATACACGGCAAGTCCCCATCAAGAAGGGTATCAAGCAAATGCACACACCAAGACACACATAAACAGCTAGGATACAAAACCGCTATATTAATAACCCGCTAATAAAGCAAACCGCAGGGCAACCAAACCGCTAAGCAAACAAACAGCTTAAAAACTAACCGCCATTAAACTAACAGCCGTTAAACTAACCGCTGTTAATCTAACCGCTGTTAATCTAACCGCTGTTAATCTAACCACTGTTAATCTAACCGTTGTTAATCTAACCGCCGCTAATCTAACCGCTGCTAATCTAACCGCTGCTAATCTAACCGCTGTCAAGAATAACACATACTCAAACCGCTACCAAGAACAAAAGTAACCGCTATTAAGAACATCAAACATATAACGACCCAGATAGCACAATCGAGGAAAACCAATATCGACAAGAATGTAATAAACTAGCAACACTCATTCATACTAACAAGAAAAGCATTATAAACCAGTCCTACAGCATCTAACAACCAACCAAAAACACTATGCCCTAAATCAGCTTAATATACTTACGAGAAACATACGGGGAAGACAAGTAGGTACACAAACTAATAGACGAAAGAAAGAACATGTAAACCACACCAAATACGCACCTAAAATAATAAGAATCAATGAAAATGGAGGAGATTTAGGACACGAATGAGCAGCGGTTATAGAGAAAGAAAGAGTATAGGAAAGAAATAAAAAGATTTTGATCTAACCGCTACCTATTTATAGGCATATGAAAGTTTTAAAACTTGTCAAACTAGGTCCTTCTATTTAAACAAACCGCTGCACAAGATTCTCAATAAAACTTGAAGCAAGAATTAGGGGAGTTCATGAATTCCAAAGATGGGAGATTCAAGCCCTGATGGATGAGATTGCCATGATCAAGGAGCAAGCAAGGCACTAGGAATGAAGATAAAAATCATGTGTTTTATGTAGTATGGGACGAACTATGCCAAAATATGTAACTTAATAAGTGACTTGTGACAGTTGTGTGTTTCTTTTGTTTCTCTAGAACAACAACGGACAAAGTATTAATGTATATTATGGTATTTGGTTTTACTACATTTCCTATGTTTATTTACATTCCCGTGGTTGATTTTAACATATGTTGTGAATGGTATTCAAAACATGTTGTGATGATCTTATCCATGTGTGTTGTGAATTGTATTCAAGCATGAGGTGACTATATTGCCAACAACGGAAATATTATGTGCATGTGTGTGAGAATGATGTTCAAACATGCTGTGATAACTAAGAAGATTATGGTTCTTTATGTAGAAAGAAATCTTTAACAAAGATGGTTTCGGAAAAACAACAAATAAAAGGGGATATATATATGAGAAATTTCAAGCCAAGCTTTTGTAGATGATGAAAAAGCACAAAATTTCAAGCCAAACTTTTGTAGACAATGAATCATTATATGCCTTAGTAAATTCACGACCAAGTGGTAAAATAAAGACCTGGTTTAAAATAGACATAAACGGTGTAATTACACGTAACAACAACATCATCGATATGTAACTTGTGCTTGAGATATTCCAGCATAGAAAACTAAACTCACATTTCTGTTGATCTTGACCGAAAATGCCTCGCACAAGGAGAACAGCTGCCTCACTTGAACCAACTCCAACACCAACACCAACTCCCACTCCAGCATCAGGATCAATCCCACCTTTGACTCCGGAAGATATCCGGAGAATGATTGCTGAAGGCCTGGCTGCTGCACTCGGAAACCAACCTACACCTTTGAACCGCTCCAGCAATGCTAGTGAAACTGCTGATGAACCAGCAACTATCATTCCACGAAAGTGCACCTATAAGGATTTCATGAGCTGTCAACCCACCTACTACAAGGGCACTGAAGGAGCAACTGCTCTTGCACGTTGGTTTGAACGTTCTGAAACTGTGTTTATGAGAAGTGGTTGCCCCGAGAACTGTAAGGTAACCTTTGCAACAGGAACCCTATTGGATGAAGCTCAATCATGGTGGAATTCTGTAGTACAAAGTATACCGAGGAAGCCTACCAGATCACTTGGGTCGAATTTAAGAAGAAGATCTTTAGGAAATACTCTTCAAGGTCTGAAATCAAGAAGTTGGAAGATTAATTCCACTATTTGATGGTAAAAGGAGTCGAACTGAGAGCTTATAACCGCCGATTTTAGGAACTAGCTGTGTTATGCCCAGGTGTTGTGCCTGACTTGGACAAAACCCTGGAAAAGTACATTGAAGGTTTGCCTCAAAGTATCCAAGGAAATGTTACCGCCTCGAAACCTGCAACTCTTGATGAGGCAATGGCAATTGCTCAAAGGCTACTAGACAAGGAAATTAAGCGGAATTCAACCGCGGAACGAAATGAACTCAAACGAAAGAATGATGATAGGAGAATTGTCTTGCATGGCAGTAGTAGAAATGCAAACAATGGACGCAACCATAACTATCATCACACCCGCAATTCTCATCACCATAAACAGAACCGTAGGCAGGAAGCTGCCAAGGCATATGTGACTACCTCAGGATATGCTGGTGACAAACCTCTGTGCAATAAGTGCAAAATGCACCACCCTGGCCCCTGTATCGCCAAGTGTGGAAAATGTCAAAGGATAGGGCACAAGACCACTGATTGCAAAGCCACCGGAGCAAACTTACAACCTGTGAGCGTAGTGTGTCACCGTTGCGGAGAAAAGGGATACTACAAGAGTCAATGCACTAACAAGCATGTTGATTACCCTGCACGTGCAAGAGCATACGTGATGGGAGATGGAGATGCACCAAGGAACCCTGACGTCGTCACGGGTACGTTTTTAATAAATCAGCATAGTGCAAAAGTTTTATTTGATTCGGGTGCTGATAGAAGTTTCGTAGATACTACTTTTGCTTCATTGCTAAACATTACCCCAACTAAGTTAGATATCACTTACGAGATCGAAATAGCCAATGGAATCTTGATAGGCACTAACACCGTACTCCTAGGTTTCACCATAACCCTGCAGAACCAACCTTTTCTTATAAACTTAATGCCCATTCAACTCGGTAGTTTCGACGTCGTGATTGGAATGGATTAGTTATCAAAACATCGTGCCCGGATAGNTAGATATCACTTACGAGATCGAAATAGCCAATGGAATCTTGATAGGCACTAACACCGTACTCCTAGGTTTCACCATAACCCTGCAGAACCAACCTTTTCTTATAAACTTAATGCCCATTCAACTCGGTAGTTTCGACGTCGTGATTGGAATGGATTAGTTATCAAAACATCGTGCCCGGATAGCTTGCAATGAGAAAACAGTCCACATACCACTAAAAGGCAAACTTTTGTGGTACAAGGCGATAGAAATAAGAACCGATTTGGAATCATCTCATTTATTAGAACGGTGAAGTACATAAACGACGGATGTCAAGTCTTTATGGCCCAAATAACTGAGGTAAGTCGGAGAAGAAGCGACTTAAGGATGTACCTGTAGTGAAAGATTTTCCCAAAGTGTTTCCCGAAGACTTACCTGGTCTTACACCAGTTCATCAAGTCGAATTTCAAATTGATTTAGTGCCAGGAGCAGCACCTGTAGCAAAAGCATTGATGCGTGGTTTTGCACCCTTACAACAGGTTTTACCTCTCGAGGGATCTCAAGAGGCTTACAACCCCACCAGGCAGTGTACCTGACCGATGTAGTATAGTGTAGTGGTAAGTACGGGAGATTGATCGTTCTCCACAGGGAATAGTGTTCGTTAGGTATGAAAAGCTACTCTAATTAGGTCTAAGGGTGAGGGAAGATTATTTTTTGTATTTTTTTTATATTTTATGAAAGCAAGTAAAATCTCGGGTTTGAAGGAGTGGGCGGAATTAGTTGCTAGCCAACTAACCCAAAAACTACTATTGCAAATAAAATAAAATAACAAGAAAATAAAAGGTTGTGAAACTTATATGGAGACAAGTGTGTTTACTTAGATTTCCTTACTCCCTAACTATCTTTTACCGGTTGGTTAGTGTGTATTAATTGCGTGGATGACGGGTGTATTCCTTAATACCATTCGTGGGGTGGCGTACGTACTTCCCCAACTCTATAAGCTCCTACTTCACTCCTATGTCGAGCCGGCTAAGAAGCTCCTAACATGGGATCATTAGAATTCGCTCATGCATTAAATACAACCATAATAACCTAGTACGCATTGGTTCATGTTTCTTAAGACGTTCAAGCAAGTTACCGTATAGGAGGTTAGCCAGTTTTCTTAAGCCTAACATCGATAAACAATCATCCAATACAATTAATAACACACCAACAACCAATAATCAATAGTTAGGTTTCATTAGATCTAAGCAAACACAAGATAAATCTAGCCTAGCATGTTAATTGAAAGACAAGCATAAGATATAATTAACCAACACATAGACATATTGATTAATTTGAAGGGAGACTTATCTTTAATTGAACATGGAAGAATCAAGGGTGAAAAACCCTTGAAAAAGCTGATAAAATCGTCTAGGGTTTGTTCCCAAAAAGTTGCACACTAATGAATGAAAAATAGAAAAGTATATATAGAAAATACACTCTGACGGCGTCAGCTTATACATCCTGACGCCGTCAGCTCACCGTCTCTAGGGTTCTCGGATGGCCTAGATCTACTTCTGACGCCGTCACTTGTAAACTCGCACTGGGCCGTCTCTCTTTAGCATTACACCTGACGGCCTAGGATTATTAACACCTGACGCCGTCAGGATTAAACATCACAATTCTTGCTTAGGGCGTCTGGTACAGTCTGAACTCCACTCCTTTGTCTGCATGGCTGACGGCGTCACCTTGTAAATCTGACGCCGTCAGGAAGGATTTCCAGCATTCTTTTGAGACTTTGTTGTTTTCTTCACTTTATGCTCCAAAAACGTCCAAAATGATGTGTTTTCCAGAATTCTTCTCAAAAGTACCCAAAATGACAAAAGGAACGATTTAGGGAAATATTTGATCATATTAACACGAATTAGGGCTTAAATGACCCTCTAAAATGGGTATACTTTTCACCTCATCAAATACCCTTACACTTGAGATTTGCTTGTCCTCAAGCAAATAGGCTTTTATTCCAATCAAAATATGAGTTAGGGGTCATTTAACACTAATATAAAAGTAATTACAACAAATAGTTACTCGACCCTAGTCATAATAAGCACGGAAATCATACACTAGCACCTCACAAATAGTGTTTGGATACTCTCATCTCTCGGGTGTTATAAACCTATACAACTACATTTGAAATGGAATAAAATCACTCACTACCTGTCATAGCAAATATATTACCATATGCTTGGGAGAGGATCAATTACTCCTCCACTAGGCGTAAGCACCTAAGATAAACTATCAAAGAGGGCTTTCCAAAGGGTTGTAATGTAAGGTGTAGGGATATGATAAACACAGTTTGGTTGGAATAAAGGGTATTTTACTGGTGGCAAGTTAATTATCATGATCAAATACATGTACTATACAATGTTGCTAAGCCAAGACTCGACTCAACTTAAGCTAAAAATGAAATAACAAAAACATAAACAAACATAAAAAGAAACGGGATGGTAGTCCGTATGTTTTTTCTACTTCTTTTTTTTCATTTTTTTTGTATTTTTCTTGACTTTTTCGATTTTTTTTTCTTTTTTTTTTTTTTTTTTTTT
>LBNU01009753.1:98804-164324 GCA_014162995.1 Artemisia annua | reverse complement strand
CTTTAACTTATAATCTCCAGGAATTCTGCAAAATATTCATTCCACAAGCATTATATCTTATTATGTAGATTTTACCGCCGATTTTACGCGAGGTTGGCCTTTATCTTTTTCAGGTTAATAGGTTATTTTGGACAAGAAGACGTTTATTATTTCGGAAGGGAAGCTTTGAACGTTCGTCTATCTTGGAAGAAGATCTAACCATGTTACATCATTATCCACAACAAACGATTCAGGGGAGTATTTGATTTCATTCTTTCATCTTATTTACTTTTACGTCTTTTATTTGAACATTGGGGACAATGTTCGGTTTAAGTGGAAGGGGGGTAAATGAAAGCACCGCTGAGAATATACCTATGCTTGATGTTTTGCTTTGTTTGATAGTAAATTTGTAATAAAACCAAGAGAAATGTTTTTTAGGGCAATTTTAGCACCAATTTAAAATTTTTTACAACATTTAGAAGTGAAACCTTGATCTTAATGAGCGTCTCATGGATAGGAAATTGTATGACTAGCACAGACCGTACCACTAAAAAATTTTCCACCCCAAATATGTGAGGTTCGCCCCTAGAATTGGTAGGAAAAGCATTCATCTTTTGTGCTATGATGTGAGTACTATTTAGATTCTAGAACTTGCGTTAGGACCATCTCAAATCCACAGGTGAGACTACATTTGTGTAGTTAAGATTTACTACATGATAAGAGGCATTAGGATTAACCCATTGTTTTACACCTGTATATTTGTTATAATTACATTGACTTCATTGGTCAAGTAATTCTCCCACACCCTTTGCGTTGTACCCATTTTTGGTACACGATACCCCTAGTACACCCTTCCGAGCCTATCCTTTCGTTTCAACCTTTGAGCATCTTACTCAAAGTGAGAATTTTTTTACACCCCACTAAATGTACACCCAAATCGCCTTAGCCTACCTTGTATGCACCCACCTTTGGTGCATTATTGTGAAAACATTTGTTAAACCCTTAGTTAATTATCCGGTCAATTACATGGTTGCTAAGTCAAGTCATATCCTTGTACATATTGTTTTGGGACGATTGGGACTCATGGGTAAAGTACTAGTGTAATGGAGTAATTGGGAAGAACAATATTATTACCCCCATATGTGCTAAATATTTAAAAAAGTACTCCAAGTTTTTCGATTATCTTGATTCGAGTCATTAGAATCGTGATTGTAAAGTTATGTAAAGATTCAAGTGTAAGGGGAATGCAAATCCCCTATGATGTATTATTTTGGATGGTAGGGCAAGAGTGTA
The DNA here is from genome assembly GCA_014162995.1 of Artemisia annua. Taxonomy (NCBI): domain Eukaryota; kingdom Viridiplantae; phylum Streptophyta; class Magnoliopsida; order Asterales; family Asteraceae; genus Artemisia; species Artemisia annua. Next base: position 163,052 of record LBNU01009753.1, on the reverse strand, counting down.
TGAAAAAAAAAATCTAAAAATCAAGAAAAATAAAAAAAAATATGAAAAAGAAAGAAGAAAAACATACGGACTACCATCCCGTTTCCTTTTATGTTCCTTTTTAGTTTTTGTTATTTCATTTTTAGACTAAGATTGAGTCGAGTCTTGACTTAAGCAACGATGTAGAGTGCATGTATTTGATCATGATAATTAACTCGCCACCACTAAAATACCCTTTATTCCAACCAAACCGTGTTATCATATCCCTACACCTTACGTTACAACCCTTTATAAAGCCCTCTTTGATAGTTTATCTTAGGTGCTTACGCCTAGTGGAGGAGTAATTGATCCTTTCCCAAGCCTATGGTAATCTATTTGCTATGACAGGTAGTGAGTGTTATTTTCCGTTTCCATTTATGAGATATAAACTTTATGACATTTGAGAGATGTGAGAATCCAAACACTATTTGTGAGGTGCTAGTGTATGATTTCCGTGCTTGTTATGATTAGGGTCTAATAACTATTTGTTGTAATTACTTTTATATTCGTGTTAAATGACCCCTAACTCATATTTTGATTGGAATAAAAGCTCATTTGCTTGAGGACAAGCAAATCCCAAGTGTAAGGGTATTTGATGAGACGAAAAGTGTTACGCTTTTAGGGGGTCATTTAAGCCCTAATTCGTATAAATGTGATCAAATATTGCCCTAAATCGTTCCTTTTGTCATTTTAGGTACTTTTGAGAGGAATTCTGGAAAACATGCATATTCGGACGTTTTTGGAGCATAAAAGTGAAGAAAACGACAAAGTCTCAAAAGATGAAGATTTACAACCTGACGGCGTCAGAAGTCACAAGGTGACGCCGTCAGAAAGCCTTGACAAAAGAGTGGAAACCAATTATCAAATGACGGGCCAGAGGAAATTTTGGATTTAACACCTGACGCCGTCAGGTGTTAGGAAAAGTAGGCCGTCAGGAGTAAAGTTAAAGAGTGACGGCCCAGAAGGTTTTATAAGGTGACGGCGTCAGAAGTGGATCTAGGCCATCCGAGAAACCTAATGGCGGCGAGCTGACGGCGTCAGCCCTTATAACCTGACGCCGTCAGAGTGTAAAATCTATATATAGTTTTCTAATTTTCATTCATTAGTGTGGAACTTTGTGGAGAACTTTTAGGGCAAACCCTAAAGACGAATTTTCTGTACTTTTTAGGGTTTCCAACCCTTGGAACCCTCATGCTTAATTAAAGATAAGTCTTCACTTTAATTCAATCAATATGTCTATGTGTTGGTTGATTATCTCTTTTGCTTGTCTTTTAATTAACATGTGTAGCTAAATTCTCTAGTGTTTGCTTAGATCTAATGAAACCTAACTATTAATTATTGGTTGATTGGTGTGTGTTGTTGTTTGTTGGGATGATTGTTCCATCAATGTTAGGCTCAAGAAAACTGGCCAACCTCCTTTATGGTAACGTGCTTGAACGTCTTGGGAAACATGTAGCCAAGGCATACTAGGCTATTAAGGTAGTATTTAACGCATGAGCCACTGTTTACAACCCCTATGGTTGTGCCGTGCATGGCATAGGGCGAGATAAGAGCTCATAGAATTGGAGAGATATGTATGCCACTCCATGAGTTATTAGGAATACACCCTTCATCCACACAAGTAACATACATATCAATTAACCGGTAAAAGATAGTTAGGGAGTAATGAAATCTAAGTAAACACAATTTTCTCCATATTGTTTTCACAACCACAATAGTTTAGATATTTATTTTATTTTAATTTGCATAAGTAGTAAACTTGGGTTAGTTGACTAGCAACTAATTCCGCCCTTCCTCTAAAAACCGAGATTTTAATTGCTTTCAAAAAAATATAAAAATACAAAAAGAATCTTCCTTCCACCCTTAGACCTATTAGAGTAGCTTTTCTATCCTAACGAACACTATTCCCTGTGAGAGAACGATCAATCCCCCGTACTTACCACTATCCTATACTACATCGGTCAGGTACACTGCCTGGTGGGGTTGTAAGCCTCTTGAGATCCCTCGAGAGGTAAAACCTGTTGTAAGGTCACAAAACCACGCATCAAGTTTTTGGCGCCGCTGCCGGGGAATAGTTATTGTTTAGGTAGAATTTTTATTTCTTTAGGTCTACTCACTAGATTCCTTTCTAGTGAGATTTTTATTTTCTTTTTCTAGGATTTTCTTTAGTCTATCTTTTTCTTCGTGTTTTTGTTCGTAATCTTTACCATCCGCCATCATGGAAGGTGGTAACATCCTTGATCCCAACAACCTAATTCAACCAAACCACCCACCACAACCAAACCAACCTCCTAGACCCCGCACCTTAGGAGAGTATTCCCGACCTAGCCACCTTGGCTATCGAAACACCATTGAGCTCACTCAAGGAGCCAATGTCACTCCCTTGCGATCCGACACCATCCGGTTGGTGCAAAGCGGATGCGCATTCCATGGACTTCGTTCCGAAGATCCAAACCAACATCTCAAGGATTTCCTCAAAATCGTAGATTCCATAGACCTTGATGTTGCAACTCGAGAGACGACCCGATTGCGTCTCTTCCAATTCTCTCTACGGGACCAAGCTAGTCAATGGCTTGAGCGACTTCCCGCAGGATCCATCACCTCTTGGGACGATCTCACAACTCGTTTCCTTGCTCAATTTTTCCCACCGGGGAGAACTACCAAGCTAAGGAATGATATCTTGGCGTTCCAACAACGCCAAGGCGAAACCCTCTACGAGGCATGGACTCGATTCAAGGACTTACTCCAAAAAGTCCCTCATCATGGCATAGACCTTTGGCTCCAAGTCCAAATCTTCTATGACCACATCAATCTCCACACGAGGCAAACCATTGACCAAGCGGCCGGTGGCAAGCTACGTGATCTAAGTGCGGAACAATCATGGGATCTCCTAGAAGATCTTGCTCTATATGACAACGAAAGTTGGAATGATCCCCGTGATTTGAATAAAACGGTCAAGGCAATATCTTTGCCTTCGAATAATTCAAGCACTTCCGACCGTAGGATCATAGAACTTGAAGACCAAGTCAAGTTTCTCATGAAATCCTACGAAGCTCCTAAACCTTCAAGCCAAGTGAACAAAATCACTTCTTCGTGCGAATTATGTAGTGGTCCCCACGACACTCGTGATTGCATGGAACTCCCCGAACAAGCTTTTGCGGACTACGCATCCACGCGTACCGACGGAGCGGGAGATAAGTGGTACACTTTCAAACCCGAGCCAAACCCTTATGGAGATTCATACAACCCCTCATGGAAAAATCACCCCAACCTTAGGTGGAAGTCAAACCAAAACGCACCCCAAAACAATTCTTCCAACCCACCTAACCGGTTTCAATCCAACGGTAATTCCTCAAACCGTACCTTCAACAACAATCCTTCCAACAACTATGGTAGTACCAACAACTTTGAAGGATTGATGTCCAATTTTATGGCATCTCAAGAAGCTCGCATAGCTAAATTCACATCCGAATTCAATCAACAACAAGTAGAGATGACCAATAAAATTGACAACTTGTTGAAAGCCCTCAACAACCAAGTGCTATCACCCCCACAAAAGGACGCTAGAAACACCAATAGCGAACCACAAATCAAGGACCCCTCTTCATCCAAACATGTCCACTTCGTAAACGTTGTGACCATTAGACCAATTGATAGGAGTGAGAATGATAGTGAATCAAAGGATGAGAGTAAGGAATTAGAGGATGATAGGAAGGCTAAGGTTAGCGAAATAGAAGAAGTAGAGGAGGAGGATTACTTCAATAGGTTACCCACTAAGGAAGAGCGAGCATATCATAAGAATCTATTCGATGACTCCGAGACCCCATACATCCTAGGTAACCCAATTTTCAAGGTGGGCGATCCATCTAATCTCAACATACCATGCAACATCGGGCATTTGCATATTTGGAAAGCGTACATTGACCCTAGATCACCCATTAACATCATGACTAGAGCTCAATACAATTTGATAATGAAAAGTCAACTAGGGTATAGAGTGTTTCCCGATAAGGGATGGATTAGTAACTTCACGGGAAGAGTTAAAGGATTACCGGTTTATGTAGGAAACTTTACCTATGTCACCGACTTTGTGATTGTAGAAGATATCCGCCCAATAATCGATGCAAGTGTGACCCAAGTAGTCTTAGGCAAACCATTTATCGAGGTCTCTAGAATGACTCATGAACCTTCCTTAGGGATAGTCACATTTAAGGATGAGACCGATGAGGTGAACTACCAAATGCCGTATAAGATAGAGCAATACCAACACTTGTCAAACGTTGAGAAGGAGCTCAAACAAGCGGTTTACTATAGGAATGATGAGGATAGACGTAGGGGAGTAGACTATGTCATGAAAAGGATTTTCGGTTTCTATAAGGATTGTTTGAACTTAGGGCCCGAATACAAAACCGGAAAAGAGGATGACTTAGGAACCGAGACCAACGACGAAGTCACGTAACGTACGGTGACTTTGAGTCTAGCTACAAGACTCGTTAATAAAGAAAAGCGCTTCTTGGGAGGCAACCCATGTTTTGTGTGTTTTTGTGTGTTTATTTGATTTTATTTGTTTCCGTATGTAAGTTATATTTCTTGTTATTGATTCATGCTTCAAACTAAATTGTGAAAATGCTTTATTTTGTTTTTAACTTCGTCTTAACTACATATAAAGGTATTTTGCAAAAGCTAAGTGTAAGGGAAATCTAAATCGGTTTATATAGAACGAATGAACATGAATCATAACAATGAAATTAGCATACATATTAGTACTTGTTTGAGTCAAATGCTTGTATCGAGTCATAATGAATTTTTGCAGGAATTCCAGGAAGTAAGATCTAGTTTTTCCAGAATTTTTCCCGGAAGCTTAACATGAGAATTCTGTCAGAACTTTCTGACGGCGTCAGGGTTAACACCTGACGGCGTCAGGTTATAATTTTCTGCAATTTTTGAAAGTTTTGTATTTTTCCGGAAACCTAAAAAGTTTTGTCAATTCTTTAACTTATAATCTCCAGGAATTCTGCAAAATATTCATTCCACAAGCATTATATCTTATTATGTAGATTTTACCGCCGATTTTACGCGAGGTTGGCCTTTATCTTTTTCAGGTTAACAGGTTATTTTGGACAAGAAGACGTTTATTATTTCGGAAGGGAAGCTTTGAACGTTCGTCTATCTTGGAAGAAGATCTAACCATGTTACATCACTATCCACAACAAACGATTCAGGGGAGTATTTGATTTCATTCTTTCATCTTATTTACTTTTACGTCTTTTATTTGAACATTGGGGACAATGTTCGGTTTAAGTGTAAGGGGGGTAAATGAAAGCACCGTTGAGAATATACTTACGCTTGATGTTTTGCTTTGTTTGATAGTAAATTTGTAATAAAACCAAGAGAAATATTTGTTAGGGCAATTTTAGCGCCAATTTAAAATTTTTTACAACATTTAGAAGTGAAACCTTGATCTTAATGAGCGTCTCATGGATAGGAAATTGTATGACTAGCACAAAACCGTACCACTAAAAAATTTTCCACCCCAAATATGTGAGGTTCGCCCCTAGAATTGGTAGGAAAAGCATCCATCTTTGGTGCTATGATGTGAGTACCGGTAGTATTTAGATTCTAGAACTTGCGTTAGGACCATCTCAAATCCACAAGTGAGACTACATTCGTGTAGTTAAGATTTACTACATGATAAGAGGCATTAGGATTAACCCATTGTTTTACACCCGTATATTTGTTATAATTACATTGACTTCATTGGTCAAGTAATTCTCCCACACCCTTTGCGTTGTATCCATTTTTGGTACACGATACCCCTAGTACACCCCTCCGAGCCTATCCTTTCGTTTCGACCTTTGAGCATCTTACTCAAAGTGAGAATTTGTTTACACCCCACTAAATGTACACCCAAATCGCCTTAGCCTACCTTGTATGCACCCACCTTTGGTGCATTATTGTGAAAACATTTGTTAAACCCTTAGTTAATTATCCGGTCAATTACATGGTTGCTAAGTTAAGTCATATCCTTGTACATATTGTTTTGGGACGATTGGGACTCATGGGTAAAGTACTAGTGTAATGAAGTAATGGGGAAGAACAACATTATTACCCCCATACGTGCTAAATATTTTAAAAGTACTCCAAGTTTTTCGATTATCTTAATTCGAGTCATTAGAATAGTGATTGTAAAGTTATGTAAAGATTCAAGTGTAAGGGGAATGCAAATCCCCTATGATGTATTATTTTGGATGGTAGGGCAAGAGTGTATAAAAAAAAAATCGAAAAATCAAGAAAAATAAAAAAAAATATGAAAAAGAAAGAAGAAAAACATACGGACTACCATCCCGTTTCCTTTTATGTTCCTTTTTAGTTTTTGTTATTTCATTTTTAGACTAAGATTGAGTCGAGTCTTGACTTAAGCAACGATGTAGAGTGCATGTATTTGATCATGATAATTAACTCGCCACCACTAAAATACCCTTTATTCCAACCAAACCGTGTTATCATATCCCTACACCTTACGTTACAACCCTTTATAAAGCCCTCTTTGATAGTTTATCTTAGGTGCTTACGCCTAGTGGAGGAGTAATTGATCCTTTCCCAAGCCTATGGTAATCTATTTGCTATGACAGGTAGTGAGTGTTATTTTCCGTTTCCATTTATGAGATATAAACTTTATGACATTTGAGAGATGTGAGAATCCAAACACTATTTGTGAGGTGCTAGTGTATGATTTCCGTGCTTGTTATGATTAGGGTCTAATAACTATTTGTTGTAATTACTTTTATATTCGTGTTAAATGACCCCTAACTCATATTTTGATTGGAATAAAAGCTCATTTGCTTGAGGACAAGCAAATCCCAAGTGTAAGGGTATTTGATGAGACGAAAAGTGTTACGCTTTTAGGGGGTCATTTAAGCCCTAATTCGTATAAATGTGATCAAATATTGCCCTAAATCGTTCCTTTTGTCATTTTAGGTACTTTTGAGAGGAATTCTGGAAAACATGCATATTCGGACGTTTTTGGAGCATAAAAGTGAAGAAAACGACAAAGTCTCAAAAGATGAAGATTTACAACCTGACGGCGTCAGAAGTCACAAGGTGACGCCGTCAGAAAGCCTTGACAAAAGAGTGGAAACCAATTATCAAATGACGGGCCAGAGGAAATTTTGGATTTAACACCTGACGCCGTCAGGTGTTAGGAAAAGTAGGCCGTCAGGAGTAAAGTTAAAGAGTGACGGCCCAGAAGGTTTTATAAGGTGACGGCGTCAGAAGTGGATCTAGGCCATCCGAGAAACCTAATGGCGGCGAGCTGACGGCGTCAGCCCTTATAACCTGACGCCGTCAGAGTGTAAAATCTATATATAGTTTTCTAATTTTCATTCATTAGTGTGGAACTTTGTGGAGAACTTTTAGGGCAAACCCTAAAGACGAATTTTCTGTACTTTTTAGGGTTTCCAACCCTTGGAACCCTCATGCTTAATTAAAGATAAGTCTTCACTTTAATTCAATCAATATGTCTATGTGTTGGTTGATTATCTCTTTTGCTTGTCTTTTAATTAACATGTGTAGCTAAATTCTCTAGTGTTTGCTTAGATCTAATGAAACCTAACTATTAATTATTGGTTGATTGGTGTGTGTTGTTGTTTGTTGGGATGATTGTTCCATCAATGTTAGGCTCAAGAAAACTGGCCAACCTCCTTTATGGTAACGTGCTTGAACGTCTTGGGAAACATGTAGCCAAGGCATACTAGGCTATTAAGGTAGTATTTAACGCATGAGCCACTGTTTACAACCCCTATGGTTGTGCCGTGCATGGCATAGGGCGAGATAAGAGCTCATAGAATTGGAGAGATATGTATGCCACTCCATGAGTTATTAGGAATACACCCTTCATCCACACAAGTAACACACATATCAATTAACCGGTAAAAGATAGTTAGGGAGTAATGAAATCTAAGTAAACACAATTTTCTCCATATTGTTTTCACAACCACAATAGTTTAGATATTTATTTTATTTTAATTTGCAAAAGTAGTAAACTTGGGTTAGTTGACTAGCAACTAATTCCGCCCTTCCTCTAAAAACCGAGATTTTACTTGCTTTCTAAAAAATATAAAAATACAAAAAGAATCTTCCTTCCACCTTTAGACCTATTAGATTAGCTTTTCTATCCTAACGAACACTATTCCCTGTGAGAGAACGATCAATCCCCCGTACTTACCACTATCCTATACTACATCGGTCAGGTACACTGCCTGGTGGGGTTGTAAGCCTCTTGAGATCCCTCGAGAGGTAAAACCTGTTGTAAGGTTACAAAACCACGCATCAGTGGGGATTGCAAGCTTCTCAAGATCCCTTGAGAGGTAAAACCTTTTGCAAGGTTGCAAAACCACGCTTCAAGTTTTTGGCGCCGCTGCCGGGGAATAGTTATTGTTTAGGTTGAATTTTATTTTTATTAGGTCTACTCATTAGATTCCTATCTAGTGAGATTTTTATTTTCTTTTTATTAGCTTTCTCGTAGTCTATCTTTTCTTTGTGTCTTTCTTTGTTCGTAAAATTTTTTCCGTTGACTCTTCCGTTCACCATTATGGAGAACATGAGTACAGCAAATCCGACACTAGAGTTTTACATGAAGAAATATAATTATACTAATTCGGATATATCAAGATGGATTGAAATAAGGAGGACAGGATCTCGCATTGATTTTAGTGAGTACCTTGAGAAAAGAGACCAAACGCATAAAACTTTTGAAAAAATCACCATAGGAGCTCCATCAAACCCTCAAAATACCTCATTTAGTGAAACCTATGCACCATATGAGCCTTCACCTAGGATAGTTTCTTATGAACCACCTAGGTGCATGCTTGGATTAGATTTCACTAAGACATATGATGAACATGAGGAATCCTTTAGGCAAAAATAACATAGTGATCAAGTTATTGAGAATGATTCTTACAAATCGGACGAAGAATTTGAGATGAATAGAAAAGGATTTGAGATACCTAGGTGCATGTTGGGGATTGACTTCAGCAAAATACATAATAAGCACATAGATGATCTAGATGTGATGGAGGATAAGGCGAAAAATCCAAGTCCACTAAGTACTCCACAAGTCCCACCATCAGTTGAGGCATACACACCGCCCGTGACTTACCCGGAAGAAGCAGAAGAAACTTTAGGAATTCCGATGGAAGTAGAACCCTTGTACCAAGCACCACTAGAGGATATAGGTTTGAATACTTGTAGTGATAACCTTACTCTTAGTTCTAAGGAATTTCCTAGTGTTGATGAACCGGAACCTCAATCTTTACACAACTTTCCATCCTTAGATTTACATCTAGGAGACAAAAGAGGAACCGACCCAACCATTAACCAATATTATAGGGGTAGTTTTAGGATGTAGAAAGCCATTTACTCACCCCCTTCACCTCACGTGGCATATTTCCACCCTAAGGGTGTGTATCGATACTTTCACCCGCACTTAATCCTAAGTGTAGGGAAAACCTCCCTTATTTCCGTTAAATAAGGGTAGAGTCAGGCTCGTGACTTAAACAAAAACAAGCGCTTCTTGGGAGGCAACCCAAGCTTTATTTTGTTTGTTTGTTTGTTTATTTGCTTTTATTTGTTTCCGTATGCATGTTTCATTCTTATTGTTCATTGTTCATGTATCAATTATAAATTGTGAAAATGCTTTGTTTTGTTTTTAACCTCGTCTTAATTACATATAAAAGTATTTTGCAAAAGGTAAGTGTAAGGGAAATCCAGACTTTTTTTAAAGAACGAATTGAACATGAACAATAACAATATTAAATCAACATACATGTTAGTACTTGTTTGAGTCAAATGCTTGTATCGAGTCATAATGAATATTTTGCAGGAATTCCAGGAATTAAGACATAGGTTTTTCTAGAAATTTTCCGGAAACAAAATATAAAATTTCTGTCAGATGAATTCTGACGGCGTCAGGTATTCCAACCTAACGACGTCAGGTGTAATTTTCTGAAAATTTTGCTGGTTTTGTTTTTCTGCCGGAATTGTAAAGTTTCTTAAAATCTTTAACTTTTAAACTCCATGAATCTGCAAATATTCATTCCATAAGCATTATATCTTTACTTGCTTTCTAGGATTTACTTTTATGTAGAGTTTACTGCCGATTTTATGCGAGGTTCTCGTGTTTGTTTTCTTAGTTATCTAACAGGTTATATTGGACAAGAAGATGTACATGCAACACATCAAGCTTTTGGAGCCGCTTCAATCTTGAATTTTCACATTTTCTTGGAGGAGGATTTAACCGTGTTACCACATCATCCACACCGAGCGAATCAGGGGAGTATTTGTTTTATCCTTTCATTTTCTTTTCTTTTACATCTTTTAATTGAACATTGGGGACGATGTTCGGCTTAAGTGTAAGGAGGGGGGGTAAATGAGGATACCTTAGAAATTACAATTGCACTTGATTTTTGTTTGTTTAATAGTAGATGTGTAATAAAACTAGGAGAAATATTTGTTAGGGTAATTTTAGCAACAATTTAAAATTTTTTGAAATATGTTGGAGTGGAACTTTAGTCTTAATAAGCGTCTCATGGATAGGAGTTATATGACTAGCACAAAAACTGTACCACTCAAAAATTTCCACCCCAAATATGTGAGGTTCGCCTTTAGATCTTTAGGAAAAAGCATTCACTATTAGTGCTTGTGAGTGTACCGGTAGTACTTAGATTCTAGAACTTGCGTTAGCAATGCATCCCGAGACCACAAGTGAGACTACATTCGTGTAGTTAGGATTACTACATAATAAGAGGCATTAGGATAACCCATGTTTTACACTTGTTTATATAATTACATTGACTTCATTGGTCAAGTAATTCCTCCACACCTTTGCGATGTACTCATTTTTAGTACACGATACCCCTAGTACACCCCTCAGAGCCTATCTTTTTCGTTTCTAACTTTAAGCATTTTACTTAAAGGAAGAATTTGTTTTCAATCCACTCCCAAATGTACACCCAAATCGCCTTAGCCTTCCTTGTATGCACTCATCTTTAGTGCATTATTGTTATTTGTTTAAACCCTTTGTTAATTGTCTAATTGGTTACATGGTTGCTAAGTCGAGTCATATCTTGTACATATTGTTTTGGGACGATTGAGACTTATGGGGTAAATTACTAGTGTTATCGAGTAATGGGGAAGAACATCATTTATTACCCCCATAGATACGTTAATTTTTTAAAGTACTCCAAATATTTTGATTATCTTAATTCGAGTCTTTATTTTTAATTATGTAAAAGCTCAAGTGTAAGGAGAGAACCAAGCCCCCTTGATGTATGATGCGCGTGATGTGTCGTTGCGGTTTAGCAGTATTAATGCCTACTCAAGTTTTAAATTTATATTTAGCCGACTTATCAATAACACACACACACACTTAACGAGCAGTGTACCCGGTCAGTATGAATATAATGGTATTACATATCACATGTGATATTACATATCGTATGTGATTTAACACTAATATCACATGTAATATTATTAGAATATTCAAATTAGTGCTTAATCACATGTGATTTCTCATGCTATTTTCAGATACGAAGAAAAAAGAATGAAAAAAGACGAAAAGATGCAAAAAAGTGAAAAAAACAAAAAGTTTGTCGAAAGTATACCAAAATGCCCGTCTATAGATAGATAATTAAATGTTGGTCGTGACGGTATAATTTGTTTTGTCTAACGATTAACGGTTCATAAGATATTTAAATTATAAAAAATATATGAAATATTAAAATACATTTAATCTCAACCATTGATTTCATTTTAGATGGATGGTAGAGATGAGTCCCTTGGTAAAATAACTCTCCTCAAAGTTTGTAGCTAAAAACACACACTTTACTCACCTTTTAACTTGCTTTATTTCCATCCAAAAACTTAGAAACATGACATACTTTTAGTTTCTCTCCATTTCTTTCACTTTCATTCTCCAACACAAACTTGAGAACACTTTGTAAGATAGATTTTCACATGCTATCTGAGTGAGTCAGGTTAATTTCATACTTCAATACAATGTTTCACACTGCATAGGGATAAAATCATGAGTTTCAAAACCAAACCAAAACGGCCTGTCAGACCGGTTAAATCGGCGAAGCAACCAGTTCGATAACAACGGCTGAACCGTTGGGGTCAAAACCGGTTAAAACGGTGAAACCACCTAAAAACTAGTAAATCAAGAGAGCTTATAAATTGACCACTATTGGTGTCTTCTCGTGCTATTTTCAGCATTGAAGTAAAAATGGAGAAACACTTTTGAGGAGACAAACATAAATATCACACTACAACCTTACATAAAATTATTCATGGGGTTTTTAAATGAGGATTTGGGTTAGAATCATGTCATGAAGATAGAGATGAAAAGAAGAAAGACAATGGAGAGGGAAAGGTTCAAATTAGTCACAAACTATATGTGTTAGGTCTAACAAAGCAAGCATAAACTAGAAAATTCTAGACCTTTTTTTTTCTTCGTTCTATTTTTATAGTTTATGAGGTGTTTGAATTTAAATCATATGTTGGTCAATAACATTTATTTTAAGAAAATCTTTTTTTTAGTGCTTGAGTTAATTCTGATAATATCACGACAAATCTTTAAGCATCCGGTTCTATAAACCAGTTAAACTCGGTCGGACCGCTTGAATCGGGAACGGGTAAGAACATCAGTTCAAAATTAATCCTATGAATGGAATTAAGGTACTTATGGCCATATAGTCAATGTACGACATGTCTACTTCCACCCTTTCATCAACCACAATTTGGCACTCCTCCAAAGACAAGAAAGGAAAAGTTTGCTGAGAATGTAAGTCAATCTAGTATGCAAGAAAAAATTTCTAAGAGGGGTACTCAGTGATAAGCCTTCTAAATGGATATAATGGCGCCAAAAAAAATAAAAAAAATAAATAAAAAAATAAAAAAAAAAATAAAAAAGGATGCAAGGAACAAGGTAGATTAATTAAGGCAGATGCAAGACCAAGTCAGGTAAGTAGAAGCCAAGCAAGTGCACCACCAAGTCAACCAACTGGATTCAAAAAAACAAAGACTACAATTAGGTTTAGTCTCATGAAATGATGTTTGTTGATTTAACAATTATAGTATATATTATCTCCAAGGAATTGATAAGGAAATAAGCAAAACCCGAGGTCATAGTCCGTGTGAAGGTGTGAATGGAAAAGTGATGCTCGGATCGAGAAAACGTGTAGTGAAAGTGAAATAAAGGGGAATATTGGGATTCTATACTAAAATAAAACTTAAACGCAAACTAAAAGGTACGAGGAACGAATAAAGGCAACGGGAAACTAATTACGCAAAACCCGGGCTAATCCCGAGTTTTATAAAACAATTACTTAAGGGAAAAGGACTACGGGTATTAACTAAATTTTCTAAAATCCTAAATGTAAATAAAAACTTTTTGGAAAAGTAAAAATATTTTTTTATGGTTTTTCTTTAATTAAAATTAATTAAAAACTAATTTTTTTGTATTTTTTAATGTTTTAAAATGCAAGTAAATATATAAATAATTTTAAAAATGCAAATTAAAATTTGAAAAATCTAAAATAACTAAAAACTAATTTTTAAACAGAAAAGTTATTTTTTTGGCTTTTTATTTAATTATTATGAATTAAAAATGATTAAAAAAGGATTAAAAACTAATTTAATTAAAAAGAAATAGCAAAAGAGCTTAATTAATTATGAAACTTTTATGAAAATTCAAAAATATTATTTAAAACCTAATGGGACAAATTTAAGCAGTCTAGAGAACCTTATAAGTAGTTTACAGAATAAGCAGTTCTAACTAAGCACTAAATAATAAGCTAATAAGCACTAAATTGCACCAAAAGTTCAGGAACAGATTAACACACTTATATAAGCACAACTCAACTGAAAATGACCAAATAAGCACATAGAATGAGCCAGTTCATCAATAAGCAGCTTGCAAGATGAGACAGAAAACACCTAACTTCTAGCTTAATTTTAAGCAGGTAAATAAGCAAACCAGACTAAAACAAAAACAGATATAGAAAGATAGTACTACAAGGAACACAAAAATCACAAAAGCTCCAATTCCAATGCACCAATTGAACCCTAAAATAGGACTAGATCAGATAGTGTTCTAAACCAAGTTATTAAGAACCAGTTGATCAAGCAGTTTTGTGCATCAATTTTCAACAAATAATGAGTGTTGAAATGATTGATTCAAAGATGTTATGAAGTTTGAAGTACAAAGAACCCACAAAAACAGTTTCAAGCAATTTGCAATTCATTTGATCCCATTAAATTTTAGTAAAAAGTGCCTTATTGAACAGATTTTAGAAAAATGTTTGACTTTTTAAATGCACATGAATTTTGACTTAGTTGAATTTTGAATGCTTAGATCTAACCCTATGTGTTATTTAACGATGTTAAAACACTAAGAACACAAGAACAAACACAAATTTAACACATTTAAACAAGTGACAGCAACAGATAACTACTCATGCAGTCATAAATTGGGTAAGCATGCAATTTTGACTTTTTGTTTTATAGTGACCAATATTATGACTTAACTACACTACCCTACCCTAATGCAAACTAAAGTGGCAAAAATCACAGCAGAACAACAACAAGAATACTTAGATCAGGACTAAACCAAACACCCCTTAATAGCCAAGATTACACTAAGTTTATGAGATTAAATCCTAGATTCAGCAACTAAATGATCTAACTCAGTGACTAATCTATATTAAACCCTAAGTGAACAACAACATCCAGCAAAAAACAACTAGAACAACAATATGCAGTTATGACTAAATCATGGCAGTAGAAACATGAAACTCAATTAGAACATATAAAAGCATATATTAGGCACAAGTTAAGCTATTGATAACTGAAATAAGCTACACTAAGCAGATAATAGCTACAAAGATCATTAAATAAGCTATAACTAGTAAAGTGCTAATAATGTGAAAAGAAGACTTACAAATGCTCCCTCAGCTAAATTGAGGGTTTACTCTAACAAAGCCTATCTTTTAGATAGGCTCAATACACACCAAAGGATCCTTCACCACCACAGATCAACACCATTTCTTCATGGATCATGTACGTTGACTTTTGTTGACCAGGATTGAGTTTTAAGGATTTTCTATGTTTAAGCTATAAAATAGACTCACAGAAGCTAAGGAGCTAAAATGAGCTTGTTATTCACTAGAAAAAGCTTGGATGCAAGCTGAGTTTTGAGAAAATAAACATATTTTTTGGATTTTTATATATTTTTCTTATTTTTTTGTGTTTTTATGAAAGTTTAGTGAATAAAAGAGATTAAGTTTACAAAAGCTATATAATTTATTAAAGAAAGTTCTTAAGACAGTAAATAAGCTAGTTTAATGATTATTAAGCTAAAACGTGAATTAAGTAAAAAGGTAAAACATGAATTAAAGCATTTAAATGAGAACTTTTATTGATAAAAACTGAGATTACATAATTGAGAAACTAAAATGATAGCATTTCTTTATCCTAAAACTACACTCTTGAACAATGAGGCAGGGGTGCCTTAAATAGGTGAAAGGAAGCTAGGGTTTTAGCTTGAAGGAATCCAGAAGCATTAATCTTGGCCATTTAATCCTCAACCTTATCTCAATGTCGACATCCCACTCATCTTTAGCCCTTGGATCACAACCTTATCTCCTTGCCACGTTACTTAGACCAATCACAGAGCTTAAATTAGCCACGGTGGAGGATTTATGATGACATTCTCTGACCTGTCAGGAGCTTCCAGAAAGTTTGTACCTCATACTAGAATCTTTGGTGAAAATAAGGTGGGAGCAGGGTAAACAGTGAAAGAGAAGCACAGTGAAAAGGTTAAGGCGCGTGTTTTTATTTTTTTATCTTTGTTTGACTATGAGGATGAGGGTTGACCGGGTTATATAAGGTAAATGGATACCGGGTTTTATTAAAGGGAAAGTGGGTTGGGTATAAAGAGTAAGTGATGGGGTGGGCTTTTGGTTTACTGCTGGGCTTGGTGGGATGGGATGTTGGGTTTAGTTTATTAGTGGGTTAAGGATTTAGTGGGTAAATTATTTGGATCAGGCTAGTTTAAAGTGTAGGATTTTTAGTGGTAATAATAACAAGGACCAATGATGTAATTCTCTGAAATTTAGGGACCAAAGCTGCCAATCTTCAAAACTATAATCCAAGGCTATTATTGTCAAACTTGAATACTTGGAGGGCTTGATATATCATTTCTTCAAAATTCTCCTTTCAAGGACCAAATATGAAAAATCTTTAAACTCCAAAGACCATTCTTGTACAATTCACTAAACTTCATTCAGGGACAACTTTTGCAATTTCTGAAACTCTGAGGACTCCTTATGACCATATGAGCTTTGATTTTGACCACTAGCTTCCCCGGCCTCGGCTTTTGACACTTTTCCAATTCTCGTGCTCGTTTTGTCATTTTCTTGTGATTTTCGTCCATTTGTTATAAATCCATACCTGCACAATCAAAAACGCAAAAACACAAGTATTTGGCAATTATGGGTTAGTTTTTGGTCTATTTGGTCGAGTTTTCGTCAAATAAAGGTATGTGAATTATCACATACCATTTGTTAAACAATGTTGTGTGCTTCAGTTTAGTAGTTGTGTTTGTTGAACAGTGGTTGTCTGTTTAAGTTTAATTATTTGGTAGTTGTACATTAAACACTTTTAGTTTCTCTTAGCCATTAGCTTTATACCATACATTCAGTGACCATCACCCTGTTGAAAACCTCATATAATTCTAAAGTTTCATGCTGTTACTAATTTTACAAAGACCATCACAATAGTACTACAAAGAATTCCGCAATCTTGCTTTTTCAAGATACATGTTATTGCTACTTTAGCAACACAAAACAGGACATTACATAAGAATATGTCCAATCTTTACCCCTTTTCTACAAAAAGCAGTGCAGTTTTTTATTTCAAGATTAATTCCCTGAAAAAAGTGGGCTTTTTTCGGTTCTTGTCTTAACAGGACTACCTGTTTCTTGATGCATATTTGTTGGTCCAAATTTTGTAGGAGATATAACAGTACTTCTTGGTGATAAACACATTTCTTCCATAGCTCGGGTTTGTAACTCCAAAGGGTAATCCTTAAAACAACCAATACGGGCCCCGGCTCCAGTGGTCCACCGGCAACTAAGCTGGTTAGCCAACTGAAACAACTTGTTTTCTTTATGCGAGTTTATCCTCTTCATGATCTTTTCCTTTGGAACATTTTCATCATAAGCTCCATCTTCCTCACCATAATCAAATAGATTCCTTTTGGAAACCATTAGTTAAAAATCAGACAAAAATTCTTCTGCTGTATCGTAATCAGTGGTACTATCGGATCAGATTCTGGGTCAGATTTGGGGTCAGGCTCAATAGCCTTTTTCTGGAAAGCTATAATAAATTTTTCATTTTTGGATATTTCAAGTGTGGTTATCTTCGATTTTAGATTGGTTGAGAAATGCAGACTTTTGCTACTTTGATCCTTTCTTGAGCTCTTACGATGGTAGGTTTTGGTGCTTGCTTCAATTGTACCTCCAAAGATAACAGGTTCAGATACACTGTTTCGCATCCCAAATCCCTCCACTTCATAAGAAGCTTCATCTTCGTCATCTGGGCTTTTTTGCAAGGTTATCTGGTTATGCCATAGAGAAGTATTGTTCAATACATGATACGGTTTGTAATCATATTCCAAAACTCCTAACCAAGATTCTTGAGGCAACCAAGACTGGAAGTATGGGGTATATAGGTGGCCATATGAGTTTGCCTTCGGTGTGGTCAGTCCGTGACCCCTCCAGGAGAACAGAGTGGGTTTCTCTGCCTGGTCCACGGGGTCATGTTAGGTCACCATATTGTAAACACAAGTATTGATTTGATAGAAATAAGATGAGAAATAGAGTTTGGTTGATTAGATCAAATATGAAGAATAAATGTGCAAGAGTTTCCTTATGTAAATGNAGTTAAAATAATTTTGCAAGAGTTTGTTTTAAAATTAAGAAAGCATGTGTGTGTGTTTCTTGTGTGGGGTTATTTATAGAGGAGAGATTAAGGTTTTGGAATGTGTGGATACCAAAAGAGTTTTAGATTTGTAATTTTGAAATATTTGATATCTGCATTTAATTTCCATCTCTCCACTACCCTCGGTTTTCGCAACTGTCAAGGTGAACAGTTGCGCGTCTCTGCAAAAGTGCACTTTTGCAGAGATGATGTCATCACATAAAATAGCAAAGGATATTATGTGAGTGTGAGCATTTAATGCCAAGTGGGTTTGGTAAGGGATTGTGGGGGCCCAAGAGGTGTTTGCCAGAAAGGATAAAACATATATTCTCATATTAAATATATGTCAATTACCAATCCTAGGACATTTACTAACTAATACTTAGAGCATTTAGTTTGACATTGAATGCTAGTTATGAATGTCCTGAGGCCCCCGCTTTTCCTGAATGTCATCACTTTCAGTATGTTGTGATGGAAAAGTGATTCAGTGAGTGGGACAAAGGTAAGCTCACTGAGGTTTTAAGGTTGTTCAGGGACTTGGAGAGAACTAACATCATGTTGAACATTTTAATCAGTAGCCTGATTATCAATGTCTAACATGCCCAGTTCTGCTTTCAGTCTAGTGAAAGTGGGTTCATCCAAGGGTTTGGTGAAGATATCAGTTAGCTGATACTCAGTGGGGATGAAAAGTAGTTCAATTTCTCCATTCATGATATGGTCCCTGATGAAATGATATCGGATATCGATGTGTTTGGTTCTTTGATGAAGCACAGGGTTGTTGGATATGGCAATTGCACTGGTATTATCACAAAAGATAGGTACACTTTTGTAATGGATGCCATAGTCACTGAGTTGACTTTTCATCCATAGTACATTTGCACAACAACCTGCTGCAGCCACATATTCAGCCTCTGCAGAGGACATGGCTACTGATAGCTGTTTCTTGGTGCTCCAACACACTAATTTTCCTCCAAGGAATTGACAGGATCCTGAGGTACTCTTTCTATCCATGTTGCAGCCTGCATAGTCAGAGTCAGTGTAACCCTTGAGATCGAATCATGAGCACTTAGGATAATACAAACCAAGGTTTGGAGTTCCTTTAAGATATCTCAGGATTCTTTTCACAGCAGTGAGATGTGACTCTTTAGGGTCGGATTGATATCTGGCACATAGACATACTGAGAACTGAATATCAGGCCTTGTGGCAAGGAGATACATCAGGGAGCCTATCATTCCTCTGTACATGGATTGATTTACTGATTTACCAGCAAGATCAGGACCAAGATTGTTAGGAGGAACCATTGGGGTTTTAACTGAAGCACAGTTACTGAGATCATATTTTTTCAGTGTGTTCATGATGTACTTCTCTTGACTGATGGAGATTCCCTTATCAGTCTGTTTGATTTGAAGTCCATTTCCCTGTGGTCAGTTTGGTAATGAGGTCCTTGAAGATTAATTCTCCAAGGTCAATTTTTCTACCTTCAAGGAGACTGAATACTATCATTGATTGAGTAGCATTCAATTGCTCCGTGGAGGATTTGTTCCCCCCAAGGACCTGAATGACAAAAGCCATCAGTATCCTCCATGGGGCTGGGAACCAGGCTTTCAGGATGGGGGCTTTGGCCAAGAGAGTTCATGGGGCCACTTCAGGATGAAATTTGTCATATGGCCCAAGTGTAAGCAATTCGGCTTTCACTTCGTCCTCAGTGGGCAAGGGGGCAAAGGTCTCTGGTGTGATCGTTTTAGTATATGAATTTACCGAAGGAATACTAAGGTAAGTATTTCCCCGGGTCGTGTCCCAGCGAAGGCTGAATGGAATTGTGATTTAAGTTCGTGATTCGTGAAATGAACAAGAGAAATGATGGAAATTGTGACTAAAAAGTGCAACAATAATGAAAAGCAAATAAAAGAGTACTAGAAACAATTACGTAAAGAAATCTAATCCTAAAACGTATTCTAAACTAAAAACGCGAAAAATATTCAAAAACTACATAAGTGCGCGAAATAAAACGTGAAATCTAAGCTATACTAATCCTACGATCGTGAAATTAATTTTCCTACATTCTAAAAGATAAAAGAAAATTTTGAGAAAAAGAAAAAAAAAAATTTACTTTTTTACTTTTTATTTATTTATTACGAATTAAAATCTATTTAAAAGAAATAATATGTGAGAAAAATAGTAAAAGATTTTGGAAAATTATGAAATTTTGTAGAAAAGTATTTTTCATGAATCTAAATGTAAAAAAAATCTAAAAACTGAAAAAGCTAAATGGATTAAGCTCCTATAAGCTGATTCAGTTGAGCTTAAAAGAAAACTAAGAAAATAATGAAGTATAAAAGGATAAAAAATGAAAGAATTAAAGAGAAATCCCTAGGGTGCAAGTGGTATAGAAGTGGTGTTTGGAGGTGCAGGAAAGGCTAGAGGTCACAGGTTCAAATCCTGTGGCCTCTTTTTGTAAAAGTTTTTATTATTTTTATTTTTTTTCTTTTTGAACAACTGAAAACAACAAGTATTAAGAACTTTTATAAAAACTTTTTAAAGGAAAAGCTATAATGAGCTCAGATCAACAAGGCATATAAGCTAACACAAGGTTGAACAACAAATAAGCAAGGATGATATATAACTAAACCAAGGAGTCCTGATGAGGTATTTTCGAGTTAATGCACAAGTTACAAGGCGATAAACTCAAGCTTCTAAACAGTAAAATCATATAAAATGCCAACCAATAAGCTCGCAAACCAAAATTCAGCGTAGAAAAGCTTAATATGAGCTACTTGAAAGCTTATGAAAAGGCTGTTTGGGGAAGAGAATAAAGGTGCAGGGCATACAGGCCTAATGGGGGCTACTTGCAGTTACCTAAAAGCTATCCTAAACTAAAGGCTTGTCTACGAACATGAAAATACAAAAAGCTTATACTACTAACCGTTAAGTAACCAAACATGAGGCAATTATGAAAATAAAGTAAGAAGAAAACAAGCTGATGCAGTGGGTGAGTGTGCAGGGCATTTTGCAGCCCAACTGGTCAACTTGAAGGCTAATTTTGAGTATACAAATGATTTTGAAAATGTAAAATCTATGTTGAATTATGAAAACAAGCAACAATATATTATCTATAAACAATTTTCATAGATTTCCAAAATGATTTGAATGCTAAAATTGAACTAGTATGAAAGCTATTTGAAAACTGAAGTGAGCTTTTACTGATGCGATTGGGTGAAATGGGGCAAATCTGAGTATTTGACTAAAGAAGTTCCTAAAACCAGATTGTAATCATGTTATCTAACATTTGCTGAACCTATTTGAGCCAAAAAACCAAAGCTAGAATTGACCTCGCACTTATTCTAATCTTTTGACTGTTAAATGACAGTTAATGCTAAAATATAATGGTAATCCTACTCAAATCCTAAAAAGCTACTAACAAATGATTTAAAACACTTCAAAACAACTATTTAAATGATATAAAAGCTAGATCAAATTCAGGAAATGGCCAAAACTCTTTAACACCTAAACTAAGCTACTGCTCCAAACACTCCTTAATGCACTATCATCCACAGATTTAAGCAATCAATTCACGTAAACTATTATCACTCTAAGTCTCAGCACATTAACAGAAGCTAATCCAACAGTGAACAACCACAATGAACTTCAATAGAATAGTGTCACAGATCTATTATCACTAAGCAATTTTAACACAGATTCAACAAAGGAAATTCACAAATGATTAAACAAGCATCAAATAACACTACAACTACTGGAATAACATCAAAAGGTAACAATGCAACAGTAATATAGATCAAAACAGTTCTAAACTAAAAGATGGATTAAGATCTAAGAAGTAGAAGTGAGAACTTACAATTCTAAACCCTAACTGAAATAGGGGAAACAAACACCAATCCAAGCCTATCCCTTAGATAGGCTTAAACATCACCACAGAATCAAGGATCAAACACAATTTCACCAGAATCTTCATCATTACCATACCTTTGACTTTTCATTGACTGAATCAAAATTCACCACTAAATGCAGTAACTAAACAAAAATCTTCACTAGAAGCTATTATGAACTGAATGAGCTTATGAGATAACATAAATGGTAACTTGAAAACAGATTTGAACTAGTAAATTTCTGGAAAACTAAATTGCTAGGAATTTAAATGATAACTAAAACTTTTATTAAAAATTTAAAATGAGTACAGAATTTGGAAGCTTGATAAAGCTACAATAAGCTGAAACGAACAATTAAGCTAAAATCCACTAGTCTACTCTACTCCTACACCTAAGCTAACCGTCTAACTGATGTGAGGAGTGAGCTATATATAGCTGGTGCACAGGAGCGTCTTTGGAACAATCCAGAAATAGCATCTTGATAGAATATCCTTCATTGATCCCTTCTGACACCAATCAGCCAATCACAGCCTTCCAAGTCACTTGATGACGCGTTTGAACCAATCAAAATCTTCCACGTGTCATTCCCTTGCTGTCAGACGTGTCAGGGGATTGGTATTTGTCCATAATAGCCTTAATACGAGGTAATAATTGGATGGTGATTTTCTAGGGTTCATGAGCTAGGTGAATTGGGGGAAAAGTGGTATACGGGGAATTTGGGGGTAAAAGGGTGGGGTAATTTTATATATTTGTTTGAGTTGGGTTTGTGGACCGTGGTTATGAGTGGGATCCGGGTTTGGTTAATTTGTGAAAGGTTGGGTTACAGGAAAAGGGCCTGGTATTTTGGGCTTAGGTAAAAGATTTAGTGAAATGTTGTTATTAGTTTTGGATTTAATGGTTTAAAGTAAGAATTAAAAAGGACCACTTTTGTTACTTTTGTAAATTTCAGGGATCACTCTTGCCAATTTGCAAAGTATTTTCAAGGGCCATTTTTGACATAATGATTCTTCAAGGGTTGATTCTGTCACTTTGAAAATAATAGAGATCCAATATTGAAATGCTCCCCGGCCTCGGCTTTTGACCTCTTTTCCAATCTCGTGTTCGTTTCGTCATTTTTGTCTCGGTTTTTGTCCAACTTTGCATTATCCCATCCCTGTACATTCAAAAACACAAAAACAAGTATATCTTTGGCATTCGTTAGCATTTTTGGTCTTTTTGATCTTAAATTGGTAGATAAAAGATATGTAATTTACTACATATCAGTCTCAGTGAAGTCAAGGCCTGTGGCTTTGACAAAGGTTTTGTAGTTCAGGATAAGGGGTTTTTTCCCATTCTTCACTGTAAACCTTATGACAGCATCCTTGGTGACAGTAGGTTTTTCAACCACTGTTGTACACCAGAATTCCCTCAGGAAGTCATGATAAATGACTGAGGGTGTCTTTGTAAAGGCGGTGGCAAGGAAACAGTTTTGTAAAAATTTTACCACATCCCTGTAGGCCGGAAATGCCTCAGGATAAGAAAAGTTTCCCATCACATTGTTCTTGCTCATGTCTACACTCTCAATTTGAAATTCCACATTGGGAGCGTATTGGATCACTTTAGAAGAAGCCATTTTTTTTGGTTAAAAGTGGTTGGAGTTTTGGTCGGAAAAGAAAGAATACACACACACTGAGTTAAAATAATTTTGCAAGAGTTTGTTTTAAAATTAAGAAAGAATGTGTGTGTTTCTTGTGTGGGGTTATTTATAGAGGAGAGATTAGGGTTTTGGAATGTGTGGATACCAAAAGAGTTTTAGATTTGTAATTTTGAAAGATTTGATATCTGCATTTAATTTCCTTCTCTCCACTACCCTCGTTTTTCGCAACTGTCAAGGTGAACAGTTGCGCGTCTCTGCAAAAGTGCACTTTTGCAAAGATGATGTCATCACATAAAATAGCAAAGGATATTATGTGAGTGTGAGCATTTAATGCCAAGTGGGTTTGGTAAGGGATTGTGGGGGCCCAAGAGTTGTTTGCCAGAAAGGATAAAGCATATATTCTCATATTAAATATATGTCAGTTACAAATCCTAGGACATTTACTAACTAATACTTAGAGCATTTAGTTTGACATTGAATGCCAGTTATGAATGTCCTGAGGCCCCCGCTTTCCCTGAATGTCATCACTTTCAGTATGTTGTGATGGAAAAGTGATTCAGTGAGTGGGACAAAGGTAAGCTCACTGAGGTTTTAAGGTTGTTTAGGGACTTGGAGAGAACTAACATCATGTTGAACATTTTAATCAGTAGCCTGATTATCAATGTCTAACATGCCCAGTTCTGCTTTCAGTCTAGTGAAAGTGGGTTCATCCAAGGGTTTGGTGAAGATATCAGCTAGCTGATACTCAGTGGGGATGAAAAGTAGTTCAATTTCTCCATTTATGATATGGTCCCTGATGAAATGATATCGGATATCGATGTGTTTGGCTCTTTGATGAAGCACAGGGTTGTTGGATATGGCAATTGCACTGGTATTATCACAAAAGATAGGTACACTTTTGTAATGGATGTCATAGTCACTGAGTTGACTTTTCATCCATAATACATTTGCACAACAACCTGTTGCAGCCACATACTCAGCCTCTGCAGAGGACATGGCTACTGATAGCTGTTTCTTAGTGCTCCAACACACTAATTTTCCTCCAAGGAATTGACAGGATCCTGAGGTACTCTTTCTATCCATGTTGCAGCCTGCATAGTCAGAGTCAGTGTAACCCTTGAGATCGAATCCTGAGCACTTAGGATAATACAAACCAAGGTTTAGAGTTCCTTTAAGATCTCTCAGGATTCTTTTCACAGCAGTGAGATGTGACTCTTTAGGGTCGGACTGATATTTGGCACATAGACATACTGAGAACTGAATATCAGGCCTTGTGGCAAGGAGATACATCAGGGAGCCTATCATTCCTCTGTACATGGATTGATTTACTGATTTACCAGCAAGATCAGGACCAAGATTGTTAGGAGGAACCATTGGGGTTTTAACTGAAGCACAGACACTGAGATCATATTTTTTCAGTGTGTTCATGATGTACTTCTCTTGACTGATGGAGATTCCCTTATCAGTCTGTTTGATTTGAAGTCCAAGGAAGTAAGTGAGTTCACCCATCATGCTCATTTCAAATTGTTTGGTCATCAGTTTCTCAAACTGTTTACAAAGTTTGTAGCTTGTTAAGCCAAAGATGATATCATCCACATATACTTGGACCAAAATCACATCTTCCTTTGTCCTGTAGATAAACAGAGTGTTGTCTATCTTTCCTCTGACAAATTTGTTTTGGATCAGGAAGGCTGAGAGAGTTTCATACCATGCCCTGGGAGCTTGCTTCAGTCCATAAAGGGCTTTGTCAAGCTTGCAGACGTGGTTAGGGAACTCATGGCTTTCAAATCCAGGGGGTTGTTGAACATAAACTTCCTCTTTGAGTTTACCATTCAGGAATGCACTTTTTACATCCATTTGGTAAACCTTGAAGTTCATGTAGGTGGCATAGGCAAGGAAGATCCTGATGGATTCCATTCTAGCAACAGGGGCAAATGTTTCTTCATAATCAATGCCTTCCTGTTGATTATAGCCTTTGGCAACAAGCCTTGCCTTGTTCTTAATAACAATGCCATTTTCATCAGTCCTGTTTTTGAATACCCGCTTCATGCCAATGACAATAACACCCTGAGGGCATTTGACTAAGGTCATGACATCATTCTTATCAAATTGTTCAAGTTCATCATGCATGGCCTGAACCCAGCTTGGATGTTTCATGGCTTCTTTTACAGACTTGGGTTCAATGGTAGATATGAAGCCTACATACAGGCATTCATTGTTTGAGGCTGCAGTGAGTTTGGCAACCATCCTTCTAGTGAGCATTCCCTCAAAGACAGGTTCACCAATGATGTTAACTAGCTCAATGTGTTGATGTCTAGACCATCTTTCCTGAGGTCTGGGGTAGGAGTTTGAGCTTGTTGATGCCTGATTTGCAGGTGGAGTGGGTTCAAGAATAGATGTCTGAGGTTCCTCAAGGACTTGGTTTTCAGTGAGTTCAATTTGGATGTTGTTTTCAACAGGTCCCTGAACATCAGGTTCAGTATGAGTTATCTCATTTGGAACTTGTTGAGCTTCAACAAACTCACTGATGATTGGTTGAGGAAGGTTGTAAGGAATGATGTAGTATGAGAAGTCAGCATCAGCTTGATATTGAGTGGAAGGATTAGACTTAGGATGATATTCATCAGGAGGATATCTTGATGAGTCATTAATCTCAATCTCTTCTACTGAGGTATTTGAGAACTGAATAGCCTCAGTGCTTTCATCAAAAGTGATGTGATAGGTTTCCTCAGTTTGTTGTCTTCTAGTGTTGAACACCCTGAAGGCTTTGGAGACTAGTGAGTAACCAAGAAAATATCCATCATCAGCTTTGGCATCAAATTTGCCTAAGTGATCCTTGTGATTATGTATAAACACAGGACACCCAAACACATGAAAGTAGCTGATGTCAGGGATTCTACCCTTGAATATTTCATAAGGGGTTTTGTTGTGTCTTTTGACAATGATGGACCTGTTTTGAGTATAGCATGCTGTTTTGACTGCTTCAGTCCAAAAATGTTTTGAGAGGACTGAGCCATTTAGCATTGTTCTAGCTGCCTCAATGAGTGTTCTGTTCTTCCTTTCAGCCACTCCATTTTGTTCAGGAGTGTAAGGAGAAGAGAAGTTTCGAGAGATTCCTTTCTCATAACAGGAACACTCAAGGTCCTGATTTCTGAATTCAGTCCCATTGTCAGTTCTGATTTGTTTGACCTTAATGTCATTTTGATTTTCTATATTCCTGACAAAGGACATGATTGTTTCAGCTGCCTGATTCTTCTTGGTCAGGAAGTATACCCAAGTGTATCTTGAGTATTCATCCACTATGACCAGAGTGTACTTCTCATGGTGAATAGACATTGGACTGACAGGTCCAAAGAGATCCGTGTGAAGAAGGTGAAGAAAGCTTTTGATTGAGAAGTTTTGTTTTGTTTTGAAGGAGGCCCTGTGGTGTTTTCCCTTTTCACAAGCTGAACAAGGTTTGTCTTTTGTGAACACCAGGGAGGGCAGGCAATGAACCTTGTTTTGTTTGGCAAGGTTGTTGATGTACTTGAAGTTGAGGTGAGACAATCTTTTGTGCCAAAGCTAGTTAATTGTATCACTTGCCTTTGTGAAGAGGCAAGTCCCATTTTGAGTGAGAGTTGACATGTCTAAGACATAAACATCATCTCTCCTGGGGGCAAACAACACAACTTCTTTGTTGGCATTGAAGATTGTTCCTCTTTTGTCGTCAAACTGAACTATGTACTTAGCATCACATAGTTGACTGACACTGATGAGATTGTATTTGAGACCATTAACATAAGCTATTCTTGTAAAAACTATACCATTACAGTTTACTGAACCATAACCTTCAGTGGGAGCTAATGAGTTATCACCAAATACTACCTTGGGTCCTGGTTCCTCCACATATTTGTGTAGGTACTGTTTCACGCCAGTCATACTCCTTGAGCATCCACTATCAAGATGCCAAACAGGATCCCTGGCATGTTTCTGCACAAACAATAAACTGGGTTAGTTTTTCTTGTTAACCCACTTCCTAGTGTATGACAACCCGCTATTTTACAGGTCAATACTATTTTCTATACTTGAATTTAAATTCTTGACATTTAATTTAAAACAATTTACATGAGCTCTTTTACTTGAACCGACACGAATTTGTGAATACATTCTAAGTACACTAGGACTTAGGCTATTTTTAGTCCACAATGCTCCAGTACCTTGCTCCTACTCCAGTTCACAATTTTATACTATNAACCTTCAGTGGGAGCTAATAAGTTATCACCAAATACTACCTTGGGTCCTGGTTCCTCCACATATTTGTGCAGGTACTGTTTCACGCCAGTCATACTCCTTGAGCATCCACTATCAAGATGCCAAACAGGATCCCTGGCATGTTTCTGCACAAACAATAAATTGGGTTAGTTTTTCTTGTTAACCTACTTCCTAGTGGGCTTGGGTCTGATAGACTTCTTAAATTGGTTAATGGACCCATGGTCAGTGGTGGAGTGAACAGAACTTCCACAGATTTTGCATTTGGTGTTTTAAGAGGACTCAGTAGACTGAGATGTGTTTGATGTCAGTCCTCTTCTACCTTTTATGACATTATCGTGTCCTGATGCATCATGGGAAGGATCTCCACAAATATCACAGCAAGGATACATGAGACAATCAACAGGGTGATAGTCACCCACAGTGAGTGCATGGTTGAAAAGGCTTAGCCTTTTACTTTGGGATTTGTTTTGAGGCTGAAGCATACTTGTGAGCTTGAGCTTTGTAGCTTTCTTGAGCCTTCAGGGAGGTGGTGTAGGACAAATGGTCAGAAGTTCTGTGGTCTTCTTGTTTGCATATCATGCAGAACAAGATTCTGTAACAATCATCAGTGGTATGATTTGTATAGTGACACAGTTCACATCTTTTCATGGGTTTGTGTGAGGATTTTGGTTTGGTGGTACCTGAGGAAGCTGAAGTTGGTTCCTTATCATTAGATGAGAATTTTTCAGTTGATTCCAACTTTTCACTTAGCTTCCTGACAAGTTCAGCTAGCTGATCATATTTTGAATCAGTGCTGTCAGGTTTGACCTCAATGGATGTGGATGATGTTGAGGCTTCAGTGGGAACTGGTAATGTTTTGTTTTGTTTTGTTCAGAGTTGGGCCTTTTCAGGATCGTTATGCCTAATCCCACCTTCTCCTTAGGAAAGTGTTGAAAGTAGACAACAGGTCCTAAGTCAGAACAGGGT
Organism: Artemisia annua; assembly: GCA_014162995.1. Lineage (NCBI taxonomy): Eukaryota > Viridiplantae > Streptophyta > Magnoliopsida > Asterales > Asteraceae > Artemisia > Artemisia annua. The sequence goes on along the minus strand of LBNU01009753.1, from coordinate 134,260 downwards.
TCAGCTCCCTGAAGTACTTTCAATGGTGGAAGTAGGGTTTGGGACTCAGTTGGAGACTCAGTGACGGACTCAGTACTACTGGGTTCGTTAGTGACTCCAAGCATTTCTTTGATAGTCTGACTTTCAGGTACTAAGATTCTCCCAGTATTGTGATTTGGCATCTTGCCATCAGGACTGGGTCTTTCAATCCAGTCAGTGGGTTTAGGATTCATTTCTTTTTCAAAAGAAGTACCAGCTGGCCTGAAGGTCCTTTCACTGAGAGTCTTACTAGAGGATTCAGTAAGCTGATCCTCTCCCAACATTTTCCTTTTAGTGCCAGGAGTGAGACTGACAGTTTCATAGACTCTTGGGTTTTTCTTGGTCCAGCTATCAAAGACTTCTTTTTCTTTCTTAAGTTCTTCCGGAAGAGCATGGTTTTGTTTTACTAATTCAGTATTTTGAATTTGAAGTGTGACATTTTCAAGCTTAGTTTGTTTAAGCATAAGGAGTTCATCTCTGCACTTATTCAATTCAAAAGTGAGTTTATTATACTTTGAAAACAGATTTAACATTTTCTCTTCAACATACTTAAGATCAACATTAATGTAATCTAAGTAAAACTGCCAATCACTATTATCATCTATCGAAAGTAAGATGTTTACCTTTCTCATGGTGATGTTGACCCATTCACCACTTCTGGCATGACTTTTGCCCACAGCCAATTTGTTGTCATCTGAAAGTGCCATCAGTGCACTGACATGAACTTCTTCATCTTCTGAGGATATGGATTCCCCAGTCAAAGGTTTCAGCAACCAGCCCTTTGTTTTTAGCCTGAGAAGGTTTAGGGGCCTGAGGTGACTGAGGAACTGAGGGAGCAGCCTCAAGAAGTGCAAGTTTGGCTTTTGCTTTTCTATACTTGGCTTCAAAATCTTTTTGAGAACTATTCTCAGTTTTGTTTTGAAGGTAATGAGGAGACTGAAATATTTTTGGTTGAAATTTAGTTCCTGAGGAATTGTTTCCTGAAAACTTGTATGAGGGTTCTGAGGTTGTTTTTGAGAAACAATCTTTTGCAAAGTGACCATTTTTGCCACATTTAAAACACTCTGTGTTTTCATTTGCTTTGGTTTTTTTGAAAAGTTTTGTTTCTACTAATAAAACGTTTTGAGTTTGCAAGGAGTGCCCTTTCATGAAATTCAATTTGTAAGTCATTTAGGTACTCCTCACTGCTCCTCTTATCAATTTCATCATCTGAGTTTTCTTGGAAATCCTGCACAATAACATTAGAATAGAAAGCAGTGGATATGGGTGAACTGGTCAGGGTCTTTTTGATGTCTTGAGCCTTAGGATATCTCCTAGAGATTAGGTTTTCCTCATAGAGAAATTTACCATAAATATCAGCTAGCTCAAGATTTTGAAGATGATTGGCATTTTTTAGACCCTGAGAGAAGTTTAACCACTTCTCAGGGAGACAGTTGACAAAGCCAACATTGATTTCATGCTTAGACAGGGTGACACCATCATTGGTCAATTCATTCAGAAGGGTTTTGTACCGGGTATAGGTCTCTGAGAGACTTTCAGAATCTTTGGCCCTGAAGGTATTGTATTCAAGTTTCAGGTCCATGATTCTGTTTTCCTTGGTATCTGAGGGACCTTCATAGCTATGAACCAAGTCAGTCCAAGTCTGCTTTGCAGTTGGACAGTTGATGACTGATTCCATTATATCGTCAGGGAGACAAGATATAATGATGCTTTTCAGGCGTTGGTCTTGATTGACCACCCTTCTTTCATCAGGGGTCCACTGAGCTTCAGGTTTGACTAAACCAGTAGCTGTTTTAGGGACATATGGACCTTCATTAATCAGTGTGATGTAATAAGGTTCCATCCCAGTTAAGTAGCAAAGCATGCGCTTTTTCCACTTATTGAATTTTCCAACTTCAAGTCGGGGAGCTGTAGCAGTATAGCTTCCTCCCTTTTTATCGACTAGTTGGGGTACATCACTATCAGACATGGTAGGATCTTGATTTTAAAAACTTTGAGCACTCTGTTGTTTTGAAAGTTTTATAAACCAGAGGCTCTGATACCACTTGTTGGTCCCGTTTACACGGATAAACTAACTACAGAGTTAGTCTAAACATGCACCATGCTTAAGTAATGAGATTAATACTTTGAAAGATATTTTAACAAAACGTAAAGTAAATAGACAAGATATTTTTCAACGTTTAATTCTTATTAGAAATCAATCAAAGAATTATACCCAAGTGTTTGCGGAACAACACTTGGGATTGAAATGACAAGTATGGTATGACTCCTCTCTAAACTCAAGCTAAGCTAGAGTGACAACTAAAGGTCCTACTGAGCTATCTCAGGGACTAGGTTGTTCTTTGGAGGAGTAAAAGTTGTTTGTGAATGTCTAAGCATTAATTGCACAAACTTGTCAACTTTTACTCCTCTCTTATGTTTCCTATTTATACACAAGTATTTACAACCGTTACGATAAAGACAAATGATGACCTAAGCTAGTGGAGACAAAATACTTACGTATTTTGTCTCTGTTACATTAGGCTATATTGGGTAAAAGACAATTCTCCTTTCTGAGTAACAGTGATGACACTGTCCCTGACATTTTGCCTTTCAGGGAAAGTTTGACTTCAGGTGATAAGGACAACGTCTTATCTCTTCAAAACTTTCCCGCTCCATCCCGCCTAATCTTCAGTCCTTAGGCCTTCATTCTTCAGTCTTTAAATCATACTTCTTTAGTTGTTGAGGAGTCTTGGGGTTCAGTGAATTATTGTCATCACTCACTGAACCCATCACCTTCTTCTTTGGCTAAGGTGCCACTCACTGAGAACCGCCTCACTGAGTGGAGAGGCTTTCTTCTTAGACTCGTCCTTGGCATCCTGAAGGTGACTCACTGAGCAACTGTTCACTCAGTGACCTGAAGATGTTTAAGGTTTTCTAACACTTAGCTTAATTTGTGTTCAAATCTTTGTTTAATGAGACTTGGGTACTGAAGTAACCCAACATATATCCAACGGGTCGAATTAGTAAGATAACGATACATTTAAAGGAAACAGGTCAGAAGTCAGCCAGTTTTTGTATGATGTCGACGAAGGTCTCATGCTCACTATTATTATTCTTGCAAACCTCGGAAAGTATTAAAGCACATTTATTCCTCAAGCTGTCTATTGTGTGAGTCGGAAGTGCATACGGGCGGATCAGCTTCCTCTAACTAGGTATGGATTGGATGCTCCTCCTGCTCGGGCACAGACGGCTATGATCGGACAATAGAGTATGTAAGATATAGCTTGTGCCTCTTAGGCTTAACAAGATGGGGTTTGGATGAAAACGGATCTCGCTAATCTTGTCTATTCTATTTTGAATAGTCCAGGTAGTTGGCTACACGAGCGGATCCTCTGTCTTTGCCTGAAACTTTCACTGTTTGTCAAAGGAATAACTTAACTACTACATCGATTAGGCGGATCTAACTCATTTGAGAAATTCCTAGAGCCATCTATCCACTAGTTTAGTTGAGAACAAGGTGTTGGACTAGACTGATAACTGTGCCTCTTTAAAGGCAGGATGCCAAGAATCGTGTCACTATATACGAAGAGGAGCATGCGTGGGACTTTAGGACAAGGCTCCGTAAGACCTTTTTTTAATATGCCTTTTGTTTACGACGAGTAGGAATAGGTTCTTTTCAGATTGACATAAGAGGGTAATTCGTCAAATTGGAATCGGATCTAACATTTGCAGCCTAAGCTTACTTCTCTTGGCTCCCGGCGGGGTTGTTTAGTCCTAGAGCTAACCAGTTTACTTACTATTCTATAATAAGCCTTAGCCTTCGGCCTATGAAATAGAGATGGCACAGACCCAAGATTCAGATGGGATGGATTCTTGGATATTCTTTTCTTTCTTCTAGTAGGGTGGTATGGTAATCCATTGCTTACTCACCAGGGATATAATCTAAGGTAAGGTTGCTTTCTATGTAGGTAGGAGAGCCTAATTTCTGTACTAACTCTATCTATCAGGGAAGAAGTGAGGCGATTTCAAAGCGATGCATTAACTAAAGGATGTGCTTGCCCATGGCCTCATCTTCCCCTTTTTTGAGTCTTTAGTCACCGAGAAGACTACTTATGTAGCTTAAAAACTTAGGACACCACTTTTTCTAAAGTCGGGTGTAAGTCTTGATGAGTCAACTCTCAAGTCATAATTTATGAAGAAAGCTTAAGAAATTGGCAAGAAGTAGGATAGGAGGAGCATTAGTAGCGAATCCCTGAGATTCAAATTCAATTGAGAAAGTCGTGAAACATTAATTCAAATTGAATAGATCCATAAAGCAGAATAATGATTTTCATATAAAGTAGCCATTCCCCTTTCAGTAGTTGAAATACTTTCATCTTTCTAAATGTTTTCCGTAACTCCTTTGATCGAATTTAGAGTAGCTCGTGGATGAAAAGATTCGAGAATCAATAAAAAGGTTCCACTAACCAACTGATACTGTAGTTGAAGATTCAGCTAGTGATCCACCTCTCTATTTCCCAACAGAAAGAGTTATTCTATGAAAAAAAAATCTCGTTTTTTTCTTCTTCACATATACAAGCTAAAACTAAATCCAACAGGGTGGAAGTTATGTCTTTACAGTAACTCTCCTCTAATAGCGTAGGTCGTCCTCCTCTGTGTCTACAACTTAGGATTCTGTTGGAGCCGTGCTTGCACATCATGATGATGATAAGAAGAAGAGAGCTTTGGACTAATATAGCTAAGTTGTTCAATGATAATAATGCATAAATGAAATTCACAGCTATGGAGAAAACATGTGCAGCAATCATAGCAACACTTTCAGGTTAAGTTATGAAAGTTTCGTTTTTTTTTTCGGGGAAGCCAAGCAAGCAAGCAAATCTGTTCTACGATCATATATTGTGTCTATTGGATTAGCTGCTAGTGGGAATCTATTTTGTATTATAGCTTTCTCTACCTTTTAGTCCCTCGTCCATGAATGTGACTCCCTTGTTGGAAGGTCTCCAACGTATAGTAATATAAAGAAATGCATGTAAGGTCTTTGGTCACTCCTTGGCAGCCTGTCCTACGTCTAACAAGTAGGTGACCTCTAATCCACCTCAGGGTGGTAGCAAGGCTACCTGTGAGGGCAGTTGGATTAAGGTACAGAAGAAGAGAAGAGGGAAAGATGTTCTAGATAACAGAGTTTCCGATCTGCCCGTCTCTTCATAAGAGCGAGGGTTTTGAATATTACTCTTGTTGTCTGCTCTGAGCCTGAGATTTTTGATCGTTTAGAGGATCCTGTTAGCAATGCTCCTCTAGCCATCAACAATCAAGGTGAGTTGTCAGCTTCTTCTTTGGGGTGAAGGCCCTTCTAACTCGGAAGTAGGGTCACGATACCCTTGTGATAGACAAGGATCTTTCTCTTGTTAAAGGTGAACATTTTGAGGGGAACCCGCTTTGGCCTTTTCTACTCCCACTTGGATTTCGATAGGGGGAAGCTCTAAACCCCTTCACTCTTTCTCCAGAGCATAAGCCTTTGGGTGGTTGGAAACGTTGTCGACTCTAAACGAATGATTTTATGTGAAGAAGAGGTGGTCAATATTATAAAGAATTTTTATTAAAAAAATGTTAGTAGTAACGGTAAAAAAACTTTTTGGGTCAACCCGACTGAACTGTTTTGACCCGTCAAACAACCCACCCCACCTGTCTTGCCATCTTTGAACCATAATACGTAAAAAATGTTTAAACTTCGAGGTCCGAGATACTTGATAGGTTGCTGAAGAAGCTTTGTTCGTGAGCATCTTTCGATTCACCTCTTTACCCTCCCCTATGTCAAGACTGAGATAATATTATCATGTGGTATGAATATAATCATCTTGATATGTTTTAAAGCATGTTATCTATAGGCCTTTCTTAAGATCCGTTTGATCTTACCAATAGAAAAAGGGTTGCCTGCTCTCACAATTAAGCCATTTGACATATAAAACCAAGGTTGTGATCATAGCAATGTCGAGGATCAATCTGTTCCAACGAAAAAGAGGATAAATCTTAAATAACTTTTAAATAAATAAATAAAAACCAAAACCTCAAAGAGAGTTAGTAAGTGGAGACACTTACTGCCTCGAGCTAATGTTGTAAACTTATGAGCCTTTTCATTTTTAGACAAGCCTTTTCCCACCTGCCGTTTAAGAAATAAACATAAAAGTTTAACAAAGCTTGAGAATTAGATTTGTGATAACTTGAAAGTATGCTTCTAATGTTTTTAAAAATCCTGTACGTTTGCAGCTCGGGTTCTAGCTCTTGACCAACAGGAAACAGCAGTTTCGGGTTTCTCAAATTCAAAGGGATACCGAGCTGCATTTCAACTGGGCAAAATCTAACAGCTTCCACCTACATAAATATGATTGAAAAGTTACGTAAGAAAATTTATCAGAACTGTTGTTACAAGAAATCTATAATCTTTCAACCTGCAAACACTTTTTTGTCAATTACGGAGTAAATTTTTTTGATAAATACCAGAATGCAGTTAGTTACAACTAGAAAAAACAATATTTCTAAAATAATAAGCAAAAATTTAAATAAAACTCTTTTATGTGCATTAACTAATGACTTTGGGCAAGTATCCACCCATTTGACCCTCTCCCCTTGGCTGATTTTTTTTATTTTATTTATTTATTTTTTTTCCTGAGATACAACACAGCCCAAATTGACCCATATATAGGTAGATGGCTTGAAATTATAAACAGTGAAACCACTAAACAAAAAACCAAAAGCATGCAAATAAATACTAACCAACTTTTTTCAACCATGACTGCACAATCAGGTAACTGTCTTCTAGTTCTAAAACTTTTATATGTTTTCTGTAGCCTGATCCCAGCAAGCTCACGGTTCATTATTGGTTTAGCCGAAGGTGACTCAGGTCCATCTGGTTTTGCATCAGTTGCTAAAGATTCAACTGTCTTAACTTTAGGTTCTGGCAATGGACTTCTTGTAGGTGTGTGATATACTTCAGGAGTAGAACGCTTAAAGCTAGAAACTTTATCGAGTTCCCTCCCATTAAAGCTTATAGGCCCTCGAACCATTATATTGGATTTAAACGATTTCACCTTTGTGAGGTCAGAAGAACGACAATCGTCAAAACTAAAGGATCTTAACACCGTCCTCACGTCATTTTCTTTGAAACTTAATGATTTGGATATTATAGATTCGATGTGATCATCAAGGTCATCGATATTTGCATACGGCCATGAAAAAGATAACCCCATTTGAATTAACAGATAAGCAACCTTTTATACAACTTGGTAAACGAAAGAACCACATGTTAGAGACTTAGACGTTACGTGATATTCTAAGTTCATTTATAACTTGTTACGTGATATTCTACTGGTCTTGCCATATGGCATCATAATCAACTTTATGTATAACAAAAAGGAACTAGCTGAAATATTGATAAATGATTAAAGATACATAAATTTAATGATATATTACAACAAAAATAAATGGAACATAATAAAACTACATAATGTGAATGCAATACATAAGAAATAGCATATACTAGTAAATCATGTGGACATAACTACCAATCTGATGCATAGCAATATGCATTTCGATGATTGTTGATGGTCTACTTCTTGGAAGGTGGTGGAGCGAAGAAAGGAAATTGAGGAACAGTTGTTGGAAGGTTTGGAATGGTAGGCATAGAAGGCATTGGAGGTAGCGAAACTTTTGGCATGTTAGGGATAGTAGGCATGTTTGGCAATGTCGGGATGGTAGGCATCTGAGGTTGTGGCATGTTTGGAATGGTGGGCATCTGAGGTTGTGGCAGGTTTGGAATGGAGGGTATCTGTGGCATGTTTGGAAGGGTAGGTATTTGTGGCTGAGGCGTTGAAGTTGCTTGTAACAAGTTACGTGAAGCATAGCACATCTCATTGCTCGTGACAGAGATTAGCACAAGGACGAAAATGCAAATGTAGCTGGTAGAAGCCATGATTGCGATTATTGTTGCTGAGTGTTTACTAGGGTGGGAAGAGGCAAACAAACTAGAATTGCTTGTGAATGATAATGTGCATGATGAAGGTATATATAGGGAATGCGTGAGTGGTTCAAATGCTTAAAAATAAAATAATATGTTGTGGTGAGACTTTTATGCGGTTAGTTAGGAAGTACAAAAATGTAGGTAAACAACATTAGATTTCCATATTAATTTTCTTCTCAGATTTAACAAAGCTTATGTAGTATTTGGTAAACTAACATGAACCTTTTGTTTTCGCCACATAGCCCAAATACTCTGTTCAAAGATATATAAAAGAGCAGGCTGGGTCATATGGTTAACTTTCAAACCGGGTCACGCTGGGTTGACACATCAACACCCATGTGTTTTTTAAGACCATATATGTAATCCTCACATTAGAGACTCGTAATTAGGTAGAAATATGAGAAACAATAAACACACCTGAATTGTTAAACATCCAATGCATACTAGCCATAAAATATCTTCAGCAACGGAAGTCTAAAGAAAACTTACAAACCAATGTCAAAATTAAATGGGGCAACTAAAATAAATAAGATAGAATTCACTGCCAAATGAAAAGATTTTACCATCCATCACGACATCCCACCTCGCAACCATCTTTGCAGATAGTCAGCAACGGTCTTTCCCTACAAATTTGAGGTAGCACAGTATCTGCTACAAGAATCAAAGGAGTTTGTCCAATCCCAATCCATTGTAAATTTGAGGTAGCACAGTATCTGCTACAAATTTGAGGTAGCACAGCTCCATAAGCCCCGCACAAACATCAGCAATCACGGTAATTGCATTATCATGATCTGTAATACGCATGTGACCAAGATCTAGTGATGAAAAGGTCTTGCTAATTTTCCGTTTCACTTCTTAATAATATTGTGATGCCTTTATCGGTTGCCCACTCGCAGCCTCTTAAAGATAGACATGAAATGGGAGCATTCCCTTTACCTAGAATAACCATACCATCGTCCTGAATTTCTGTGCCCCCTAAGTTTAAAGACGTTCAACAACGTGAGACATTAAATGTTGCTAATGCAGAAATCTGTTACTCTTGAGCAGCCAAACAAATCAAGAACCTCTATGAAGTACACGATGTCACTCCTTTACTGGTTATATAATTGCATGATACCAACTTTACCTCTACAAGGGACGTGTGAACCTTACTGATATCTTGATTGCCAAGTCTCCCAAACCCCAAGTATTCCAAATCTCAAATTTCTTCAAAATTTAAACATGCAGTGAGAATTGATGTGAAACCTTGATTAGTAACACTGATAAATCCATCAAGTACAACTGATTCTAGTCCTTTGCAACCCTCTGAAAGTAATAACATACCCAAATCACATGTCCTAAATCCGGTACTGACATTTTTTTTGGTTTCGTATAAGAGAGAGATTGATCAGATGCCTACAAGCACCTAGTGACTGAACTCATACGTTAGATAACTCATCAGACGATGATATACTGGATATTGGTGTGTCTATAAGCTCCAACTCAACCAATAGAGGACAAGAGGTTATAATAGTGAGAACAATAATATCAGTAATGATACCTAAGACTAGAGATATGTGTGTCAGTGTTGGTCCAAAAGTTAGGGTGCCAAGGAGGACTCTCATATCAAGCTTAAGAACCTTGAGAGTTTTAGGAAGCGTGTAAATGTTACCAGGTATCTTAAATCCAATTCCGCTTCTTTTCTCCCTGCGTACTTTTATTTCCAAAGACTGTGTAAGTCATGAGAATCAACGAGGCTCGTTAGTAACATAAATTATGTGGCGTGTCAGCTATGATAATGATGGCATGATAATGATTAAAAAAAATCTGAATGTACCTCCAAACATCGCAGTCTTTAAGTAAGTTGTTTAGCTTATTATCAAAATCAAAAAACCCTCAGCCTGCTATTACGCGATAAAGAATCCATAAATGCTTTAGATATATATTACCAATGTAACTATGATGTGTACCTTATATTTGGACCACTTTTTTATGTTAAATACAAAGTCTGATGATAGTGAAGAACCTTTCAACAAAATCAATTCTTCAACAGATACTCCAAGAAAATTTCTTGATGATAAAACGTCATCATTGAGATGAAGACAATCCAATTTGATCTTCTTGAGCTCTTTAAACCTTTTTCTTATTCGAAAAAATGTGTGTAAATCCATATTAAACCCCTGCCACACAGGATAGCCATTGAGTTTGATCTAACATGACACGGAACCAATACCATTATTTAGAGAATAACAGATTCTATTGAGTGATAAACTGTATTAAACAAAAAATCTTACGGATAGATCGATGGATGATAAAGAGCGAAGATGTGTGTTGATGGAAGAATGAAGGGTTCGTGAAACACATGTTAAGGTGCAAAGCGTAGTCAGTGTATTTTCAGGTTTGTCTAACTTTAACAATATTTCATCAAAAAGTATGTTTCCTGGTAACAGTGCCGTCCCGTGGATTTTGGAGGCCCTGTGCCATTTTAATTACGTAGGCCTCTCGAAAAAACAATTTATATTTTAACATTGATAAAAAAATATATAAAAAGATGTCGGACAACAAAATGATAGTTGTGTATGACATATCTATTACCACTACTACACAAAAGGTTAGATAGATCACTTCAAATAGAGTGGTTATGTTAAAAACTGATCTAACAAAGGAAAAGAAAGGGGAAATGTAATAAATAGATCACTTATTTGGTCAATAACCGATCTACTAAATTTTGAAACTAGTTAGATCGGGTCTTAAATATTAGCCGATCTATTTATGGCTCACATATTTCAAACACAACCTACCTGGAAACACGTTTTGTATTATACCAATTTTTCACCCAAATAGTTTTAGCGGGATACCAAATTTTCGTTTGCCGCTTCACCAAAATTTAGACACACTCACACACAAAACTCTTTACCATTTCCCCAAAATCATATACCACTCTCACCAAACAAACCCTAGACATTTCCCAAAAATTACACCGCCGCTCTCGGGTAAATTGATCTAATCACTCAAAGTCTTAGGGTAAATTTGATGTTCCATGACTTAAATTCGTGCCTTTACCCAAAATTATGTTTTCATTCACTGAACAAATTGATTTTGTTTTGAAAATTTTATTTTTTAGGGAATGATGTTTTTACTCTATTTCGTGTATACTTACTTGTAGTTTTATCAGTTGTTCAGCTTATAGTTTTATTAGTTGTTCAACTTTACTAAGCACATGATTCATTGATTGTTGAAATTAGTTAAGCTTTAGTGTTACACCCCAATGTTGATTGTGCTAAGCTATTGCCTTTAAGGTGTTTGTTATATCGCCTGAATGAAAAAATAAAAGTTAAGCCACAAGCTTAAGTAGATAAGCTCATTAGACGAAAAAAGTGAGCTTATGACCTTCTTCAAATTCAAAGAAGCCCATTCACCGACACCCTTAGCTATACTGTTTTAACATTAAATTTTTAATTTTGATGTGTTTGTTAGATTAGTATTGATATTTAGGAAGTCAAATGTTATTAACTACTTTCGTTAACTCTAACAAAATAACGATGCTCAGTATCATATCTGTTATTTCACATCACTTACAACCTGAATCCGTATAGCTAAGTGTGTCGGATTATGGGCTTTATTTGAATTTGGAGAAGCTCGTAAACTCACTCTTTCCGGCTTATAAGCTTATTAAGATGAGCTTATGGCTAAGCCATAAGCTTATGTAGATAAGCTCATAAGACGAAAAAAGTGAGCTTGTGAGCTTCTCCATATTCAAATAAGCCCATTCACCGGCACCCTTAGCTATACTCATTCAGGTTGTAAGAATGTAAGTGATGGGAAAATATAGATATGACACCGAGCATTGTTAGAGATAAGGAAAGTAGTTATACTGAGAGGTGGTTAAAGAAGAAATGTAAAAACAGGTATTGCAATTTTGAGGATTTCAGTATGTCTACGTTTGTTAGAGTGGGAATATATAATTATATATCTATGAACTTTGTTACGTGTAATGATTTAGGTTTAACTGGCAATTGATGGAAAAATAATTGATATGGCACCTAGTATTGTTAAACTTGAAGAAAAAGTCCAGCTTCTATAGCTATACTACAAAATTAGTTGTTCAAAGAAGAAAAAAAATGTGTTATAATGCCCTTTTTGCCAAATTGATATAAACTTACAAAGGTAGATGGATTTTGTAAGTATTCATAGAGTAAAGTGTGTTAACGGATAGGAGTAAGCTTTCCACTATTTTGTAAAATGGACGGGCTATGTAGCTTTATTTTAAGGATTTTAATGTATTTTTTATGAGGTGGCAGATAAGAATTTTGTGTTTGGCATATACAGTAGGAAGAAACTGGAGGAGGTCCTGCCAGAGAGGTTGTCTGCTGGGATGATGAAGGAGTTTGATGAGTTAATGAGGGAAGCATTGCTTGTGCGCCACAGCTTCTTGGATTTACGAGATACTTTCAGGCGCATTGTTGATCTGACGTTGCAATCTAGTAATAGTAAAGGTGTGCTTTTGGCTAATTGCTCTTATGAGACATATGTTGTTTGCTAGTTAATAGAAAACGTAAAATGCATAATATACGATGTTGAAATTTGTATACGCCTTTGAGATATTATTTGTTTGTGGTTGATATGAACTTAAAATAAGCTTAATAAGTTGCTGAATATTGTGTACCATACTTTGAGCGGCATATCAGCTTAGTGAAAGATAGTTCCTTTTTTAAGTAAAGCTATAATCAGTATCTTCATCAGGATCATTAACTGTATATCAGTCCCCCACATCTTATATTTATGTGCTAATGTGCGTATTTAGAAGCTCACAAACAGATTCATTTTCTTTTTCTTTGTGCTTTATAAGGGAATCCATTGAAATTGGGGATGTCATAGTGAGTTTCAGGGAGTTTCATAGCTACCGTAAATTCAAGTAATCGCTTACAAACACACATATATCCCATAGTGAAGGAATGCTATATGTTAGTCAGCCACATGACAGGATTATCTGATTCAAGTTCTAGGACACTGTCCCAAATGTACCTTTTGAGTCCCACATTGATAGTGTCTTAACCATTGCTTGCTGACATTATTTGAGAGTTTCCTAGATGATAATAACAATGATAATAACTTAACGTAATGAGAAATTAATTGTGGATTGAATCTTCACTTTCAGGTGTGATTGCTCAGAAACAAATTGTGTTGGATGGCCCTGTAAGCTGTGGAAAGAGTATTGCTCTTGCAATGCTTGTTCACTGGGCACGTGAACAAGGTTGGTTGGTATTTTATGTCCCAGAAGGTCGAAGTTGGACTCATGGAGGACTTTTCTATAAAAACCCTGATAATGATTTGTGGGATACCCCTGTACAACAAGCCAACATTTGCCAGGCAAGAGAACCATTCAAATAAAATTTAACTTTGTACTCAACATGCTCAATGTATACTTATCTGTTTACTTTCATTCATCATTATCATGTTTTATTGTTTTATCGCTAATAAAAATATGTTTCTGCTCTAAAGGATTTCATGAAGTACAATGAGCCAATGCTAATGAAGCTGCCTTGTAAAGTAAATGATCCTATACCACTTGGAGAAGGTGCTGGTGTTGGGAGGACGAGAGATACAGATTCAATGGACATGCTTGAAGGTTCAACTCTGTATACCTTTGGTTTTAAACCATTTTACACTTCTCTTTTGAGCTATTTTGCTTACAGNTAACTTAACATAATGAGAAATTAATTGTGGATTGAATCTTCACTTTCAGGTGTGATTGCTCAGAAACAAATTGTGTTGGATGGCCCTGTAAGCTGTGGAAAGAGTATTGCTCTTGCAATGCTTGTTCACTGGGCACGTGAACAAGGTTGGTTGGTATTTTATGTCCCAGAAGGTCGAAGTTGGACTCATGGAGGACTTTTCTATAAAAACCCTGATAATGATTTGTGGGATACCCCTGTACAACAAGCCAACATTTGCCAGGCAAGAGAACCATTCAAATAAAATTTAACTTTGTACTCAACATGCTCAATGTATACTTATCTGTTTACTTTCATTCATCATTATCATGTTTTATTGTTTTATCGCTAATAAAAATATGTTTCTGCTCTAAAGGATTTCATGAAGTACAATGAGCCAATGCTAATGAAGCTGCCTTGTAAAGTAAATGATCCTATACCACTTGGAGAAGGTGCTGGTGTTGGGAGGACGAGAGATACAGATTCAATGGACATGCTTGAAGGTTCAACTCTGTATACCTTTGGTTTTAAACCATTTTACACTTCTCTTTTGAGCTATTTTGCTTACAGCTCGAATATTTGTCGATAAAACATTACATAAATTGACTTCATTCGTATGAAAGGATTGCCCAGTCTAGATTTTAAGAAAGTTTAATCAACTTTACAACTGGGATAATTTTTATGTTTTTAGTTGTCATCTGGTGTTTTATTCAGGTCAAGTTAGATACAAAGATATATGAGTACTTATGTTTCTGGTGGTCTTCTAGATTAACTTAAAGCTATCCTTTCTCAAAAAGTTAACACTATATTTTCATGATTTCATGGTTTACAGGACTATAAAGACAATTGCGTGTCTGGTGGTACTGATACTGTGGCGCTGCTGTTCAGTGGTTGATATGGCTGGGCTCAAGACTAGAACAATAGTGACTGCAATTCGAGCTCTGAAGATATGAGGACGAGAAGTTCGAATCTGCACATCTGACCATCATAAGGTGGTAATATCAGCCCCCTCTCATCAAATATATCACTATAAGAAGTTTAGCATGAATGAACATCATAATATATTCGGATACTAGGTGGTACTATCAGCCCCCTATCATCGGTGTTGTGTTTGTTGAAGCCATTTGGTTTCGGATACTAGGATGTTGTTTTTGTTGCAGCCATTTCTATTAATATATTGTTGTATTTGTTATGAGTTAATGGAAATTCTGTAAAGATATGCATTCGGATGAAAATTTGGAAACATTTTTTTTTTGTTTGAAAATTGCCTTAAAAGATCGGCTCTTATGTATTAACTGATCTTATTGTGACATTAATAAGATCGGTTTTCAACCGATCTATTTGTGTTCCCCTCATATAGATCACCCTTAGTTAGAGCGGTTCATAACCGATCTATTTGAGGTGTTTCAACCGATCTATTTAATGTTTTTTGTAGTAGTGGGCCTTGACACTGTGACACTACACCCTTGGATTTGTAGATGCACAAATCATTATAATTCAACACGATGCATAAAATGCAATGTTATGCCCTATATTGAACACATTGTTATAAGAACTCCCTGGAACACATAGTTTTATAAAAGTTAAAGAGTCCAGTTATTCAAGAACATTTAGGGGGCGTTTGGTTCGGGGATATTGGGGGATATTGGGGGCATTTGCATTTTAATTGCCCCCAAATATCGTGTATGGTTGACAATTTGGAGGAATTTACAATTCTACGAATTGCCAAAATGGAGAGAATTAGAATGCCTTCACAAAGTGAGGAATTTTAATTACTTGGAAATTTTTTTTCTTATTGTTTTTTATAAACTTTTAAATAGAATATTTATAAAAAAAAATTTATAAACTTTTTTTATAAATTTTTTATAAACTTTTTTATAAATTTTTTATAAACCTTTTTTATAAACTTTTTTTATAAATTTTTTATTAACTTTTTATTTTATAAATTTTTTATTAATTTTTTTATAAACTTTTTAATAAATTTTTTATTAACTTATTTTATAAATTTTTTATAAACTTTTTTTATAAATTTTTTGTAAACTTTTTTTTATAAATTTTTTATAAAATTTTTTTATAAAATTTTTANTATAAATTATGTAAATTCATTTATATTTTGTTTAGGCATAAACCAAAACACAAGAAGTAAAGTGTAAAAGCTGTGAACCTTTGGGGTGCAAAGGGACTATTACACAAATTTATCATCTTCCTCATCACGCTAAGCAACCTGCAATTCTGTTTTTAGTTTTTTCCTTGAATCATTTTGAAATTAATATACTTTTCAGCTATACAACATCAAAGTCTTAAGGTATCAGAATACATTCTTTATAAAATTTTCCATAAACCCCGAATCAAATCAACCCCACGTTATAAAATCGGAGGCCCCAAAAATTTCGGGGCCCTGTGCGGTTGCACACTCTGCACACCCTAAAATCCGGCCATGCCAATCTTACGGATAGATCGATGGATGATAAAGAGCGAAGATGTGTGTTGATGGAAGAATGAAGGGTTCGTGAAACGCATGTTAAGGGGCAAAGCGTAGTCGGTGTATTTTCAGGTTCGTCTAAAACTTTAACAATATTTCATCGAAAAGTATGTTTCGTGGTAACCTCTCTAGTAAGCCAAACAATATTTTACCATTCGCCAATACAAAGAAAAAAAAAAGATATGAAGCTCACACTGAATCATGTTTCCATGGAAAAATATAGAAATCATAAATTATTGTGAACAAGAATAGAGGGAATGAATGTAATCTTCAATTGTTCTATAATGTCAGAGATACATGAGGTATATATAAGATAAATAGTAGGGTAAAAACCCTAATAGCTAACTGGGCCCTGGTCCTCTTATTAGTTATATGGACATCCACAAATAATGATCCATAACACTCCATCTTGGATGTCCATATTGTTAATACGCTTAGGAAATGCTGCCTCATTAAAAACCTTGTCAGGAAAACCCAGTGGGACAAAACCATGACTAAGGACAAAAAGAGTGCAGCAGGTATTATCTCCCTCTGATGACTATATCACTTGCGCTCTTTGAGTCGACGCATCCCAATGTTGTGACTTAGTTTCCTAAATGTTGAGTTAGGAAGTGTCGTGGTAAATAGATCCGCTAAATTGACGCATGAACGAACTTGTTGAAAAATAATATCACTATTCTACTGTAAGCCATGAGTGAAGAAGAATTTTGGTAAAATATGTTTCGTTCTATCTCCCTTGATATAACCTTTCTTAAGTTGAGCAATATAAGCTGCATTATCTTCATGCAAAATTGTTGGTGTCTCCTTCTCTGAAGAATTACTACACGATCTACGTATGTGTTGTATCACACTTTTTAGCCACACACATTCTCGACTTGCTTCATGTATCGCTAGAATTTCCGCATGGTTGGATAAAGTCATTGAGATCGTTTGCTTAACTGAACGCCATGAAATTGCGGTTCCTTCATTTGTAAATACATATCCAGTTTAAGATCGACCATTGTGAAGGTCAGACATATATCCTGCATCTGCAAAACCAAATAGAGTTGTATTTGATGGGTTAGTGAAAAATAAACCCATATCCTTTGTACCTTGAAGATACCGAAATATTTGTTTTACTCCATTTGAGAATTATGCCTCGTTAAAACCTTACTAGATAAAACCCAATGGGACAAAATTCTAGTGAAGGAAAAAGAGTACATAACTCCTTTATATGCTTGGGGATGTTGCCTCATTAAAAACCTTGCCGGAAAACCCTGTGGGGACAAAACCGTGGTCAAGGGAAAAAGAGTGCAACGCGTATCTTCTCTCCTCCTGATGATCACATCATTTAAGTCCATTGAATCAGTGCTTAACAGAATCACATGAATAAGTATTCTCTACATGTTGTTCACATATCTAATTTAAGAATCAAGATACATCATACATCTCATTCAAGTACATCCTTGTACTTCACATATACACAATTTAGTATGGCACATTTCAATCGATATTGTGATCATCATCTTTATAAATCAAAGGAGTCTTTTCAACATCACGCGATCTCATAAACATGAGTGTCGTTTATCCATATAAAGATAGTTAGCATCTTTCTATAGTTTTCATGATGCACAAAAGTTTCATCCTTAAGATGTTCAATTTGCAATAAAGACAAACTTTGTCTTTTGTTTGAAATTCAATTTCCATGCATTTAATCACCTTTACAAACTATATGAAACTTAAACCATATGCAAATCAAGATATCATAATAAAGTTTATTATGCAAACATGGTAGAATACTATACGTTTAGGTGATTATTATACATATGCCGAAAACATGATTAGTTCAATCCAATCAAATATTATTCCTGAGAACTTTTCTCATATGCTCCAACATAAAAAATCACTAGCATGCTCCATGCATTTTATATGCTACAGTGAAATCTCAAAATCACATGAGCTCTATTCATTAAATTTTAGACGCATATCGTTTACTTATTATATTGCCAGACTTATAAATATTATATATATTATTGGATTCACCACATGAGAACATATCTCCTTATGATCATTTACATGTCTTTACGAAAGTATTGCGTGCCATTAGTTGTGCCTTATATACGAACATTTCAATACTTTAATTTCACCTTCTCATAGAGATCAATGCATATCCAATAATTTTACACATTCATATTTACGGACTTCAAGTCCCAGTAACCATGTCTCTTCACAAGAGACTTTAATCTTTCACTAGCTCTTTGCGTCTTTACTTTTATTTGGCCATTCATTTATACATCTGCACCTCTTACAGATATTTAATATCCTCACCCTTTATTTTAGCGCTATATTATTTACTTCATAATCATTATCATGTATAATAGTACTATCGACGTCTATTCATTTCTTTTCGATTCCACACTTTACTAGATATTATATATCATTTATTGAGATCTCATAGTTTTTCATGTACCCACGGTTTTTCAATTACCTTCATGTCTAGTGTCTCTTTAGGAGACAATGGGGTCTTTATTACCACAATTCAACAATCTTAATTTTCTTGCTCCATTTCATTTATTCATCCGAGGACTTTACTTGGAATCGATTAGTCTATCATGCTGCAGCCATGTCATAGACTCACTACCAATCATTTACTTTCATGTTGGGACATACATTATAATTGGAGCAATAGCAGTGTAATATGATCTAGTCACTTTCTTTAGGTCACTAAACATGTCTGGCATTTACTAGATCTGAAATATTATTTGTCCCTTGAACAATTTCATATTTATTAATGTGAGGATCAACATTTATATCATAATTCATTCCATATCCCTCGCTGCTCATTCTCTCCCCTGAATGAATTATCCATTTCAACATCCCATTATCGTGCGTTGTGGTGGATTTACAAGAAACATAGCACATTTACAAAATTTTTATATGGGAAACATATGGTTCGTGACCAAAACCATTCTAATGGGGAGAATTCATTATAAATTGCTGGCAAGATGCGAATTCATATTTTATAACATGCCCCATAAACTAAGATTTTTTTCTCATAATATTATTAGCTTTGCAATCAACTGAAGACGTTTTATAAACGTTTCAACAAAAGCAATTCGCGTATGAACATGGGCTACTTTTATGTTCAACACTTATTCCAATAATCGCCCAACATATGGAAGTATTTACCACCAATTCCAAAGATACAATATGGAAAACCACGCCCGCATTTTGTAAGCCGAGCCATTAATCACGCTAACCTTAAGTTGCGTCTTTGATGATCATTTTGATGATGCATCGATTTTAAAACTCAAAATGATCCACATGGCGAATGAATAGGCCTATATACATCCCCTTTATATTCTTTCCAAAAATTTATAACTTATAGGACAAAGTCCTTACATATATGATGGTGATATATGAACAATTACCTTCCATTCCATTGAGAACAATCACTGTTATCTTTGAAGAAACTTATGGTTCTTCTATACATTTCGCATCTTCATTGACCCGGGATGGTGTAACCGATCATGCCACTCATTAGAATAATCTTGGCTCATAAACTCATACTTTTATGACCACATGTGCTTTAATTGCACCTTTTCTTTTTATAAAGTCGAATAATAAGGAGAATTTTATACATCATCACATTTCTCCAATCAAATTTATTTAAGCACTATTATGGTTTTAACATAATTTAATATAAAGCACATTAGCCTAAACATTATCAAACAAGAAACACATCTTTCACATAATAAGCAATGCACGCCTAAGTGACAAACTCAATGGCACAATCAGAGTCAACTAAGATATCGTATTCTTATATCCGTTACTCTTTGGCAACATTCACAATAGTGTTCTCCTTTAAGCATGAGGAATAGTTAACATGTTTTAACGTTACAAAAAAAGATGACTTCTCACACTTATAACAATATGTATCAACTAGCTAGATAGTCACATTCGACCAAATCACTAATCATTATTATTTCTCGTAACTTCTAGTTATTATGTCACATACAATAAATCATATGGTCACAATTTATACCAACTTATATCAAGCATGTATTTTCAAAAAATCTTAAAACATCCAAAAATCACTAATATGCACATATATTTCCAATTTATTAATGGAATTCTGATCACTAAAGTTCTTTATAAAGAACAAATATATTTTGCAAAACTTAAGCACAAATACATTCGAGCTGTAACTATACTATGAAAATAAAATTGCAAATAGATAAGATTGACATAAACGAGCAATTAATTATATAAGTAACAATAAAAGAACTTGAGGTTCGATATAACGATAACACGAGATTGTGTTATTTGATTCTTTTGAGGGAATCATAATAAAACCTGGGGTTTTATTTTTTCTTCTTGTAACATAACGTGATGTTATATTATTGATTCAATTAATTGAACCAAATTAGAACATGAGGTTCTAATAATTTCTCTTTAACATAACATGAGGTTATGTTATCACAATTGAATAACTTAACAATAACTATTGAGGTTATTGTATTTGATGCAATTCATAGCAATAGAAACTGAGGTTTCATAAACTATAATCATAACATGAGGTTAGGATACTTTTTGATTCTCTTGATGAGATCATAGTAGAACTTGAGGTTCTATATGTTTTTCTTTTCTTTTAACATAACATGAGGTTATAATATTGATTCAATTGATAGAATCATATTAGAACTTGAGGTTCTAATTTATTTTGCACTAACATAACATGAGGTTATGTTATTGTGAGTTACTTGAGAAAATCATAAAAGAAAAATACGAGGTTCTATAAGAAAAATATAATCAATTCATGAATTTGTGAATTTATTTAATCTACAATTAACATCTTTAAAGTATCATGTCAACATGAATTTTAGATAACCACTTTTAGTACCTGTCAACATACAGCCACATACGTGTACAATTACAAAAATCTTTGTATATATATATAGTTAAGGATAGTGAGCATCATTGTTAAACAACAAACCCATAGTGATAAAATTGTTTTCCTCACTGAAAAAGAAAAACCAATAGTTTTCGGGAAAAAAAATAATCATACCTAATGAATGTTATGCACTGTTGGATCATATGGATATCAAAATGCATTGATTTCTAATAATCATAATTAATTTGGGACATCTTGTAAAACTAATTTTTATCAGAAAGCATGACATATGAATCACTTTATCGGCCTCTTTTCTCTTGTGTTAAACTAATAAAAGGTTATCTCATTAAATTTATAGTATTCATATAAAAGTAACTGATTTGGCATAGGCATACTCGATGATGGCAAAGGCGCGCTAGCAATAAACAAGTGCAATTAAGATTGAGAACGTATGTGAATCCATGATATAATATATTAGGATAACATATAGCCCACTGTTAAAGTATCACACACATAAACTAGTCTACTTATCCCTTTAGTTGGGATTTTTAGGTACTAGGATGTGATGAGTTACAAGCATAACATATACAAAACAAAGATCATGTGGGAATGCGTTATGCGAAATTCTACAGATTAGCATCATATATTATAATTTTAAACCAATCTTAAGATCAAGGCATACATAGTAGCAAATCACTTACGTTTTTTAAAAGCATTACCATTATATATAAACATAGCATGGCCACAAGGCACTATAGTTACTTTTGACATAATTCTTTTGTTATACAGATTTAATGTCGTCAAGGTTAAAAGGTAAAATCTTAAGATCCAAAAATTTGTATTACATATATCAGTATCATATCAAGGATGATACAAATAGCTTAATGTTTATTGAAATCTTTAATGCAATAACGTTTCAAGCATAAGATAATAATATTAATTATTAATATAGATCACAAGTTTAAGAATTAACCTTTTTAAGCAGATCAATATACCTTATTATTGTGAAATCAATAGTAACCTAATCTCTCGTAGAATCAAAAATAATATTAGGTCCCCATCAATGGACTGTATCTTGTACTACTAACGCAACCCTTTTTTTTCGTTCAGGCTTATGCATATATACATGTATGATCATGCAATAATAGAGCAATATCAATTTATTAATTAAGCAACATGAGAAGAAAACATACCGCAGGAATCGAGCGTAAACGAAATTGAAAAAATCACCTTTTAGCTAGATCGTGCTGATAACGTATTGTGAACAAGAATAGAGGGAATGAATGTAATCTTTAATTGTTCTATAATATCAGAGATACATGAGGTATATATAAGATAAATAGTAGGGTAAAAACCCTAATAGCTAACTGGGCCCTGGGCCTCTTATTAGTTATATGGACATCCACAAATAATGATCCATAACATAAATGAAGTTATCAAGACATATACAGGGGATATAATGAGAAGGTCTTATAATGAAAAGTCTAGAAAGGTTTGTGAAAGTGACACGTGATATGACATGTGTCATCTCCCCCCTCCCCCCTAAAAAAAAATAAATAAATAAATAAACAAATAAACAAATAAAAAAGTAAAAAATTTTGAGGCAATTTTTTTCCCGCCAAAATTTTATAAAGTATATATAAGTTGTATAAGCTACGAGACGAGTTAAACGACGAATAGACTTTTGTGAACTATAAAGGAATATTATTTAGACACAAATAATATATTCGGGTTAATTATAAATAAAAAGTTGCATAACTTTCAAATGTTGACGATATACAATTTTTACGAGGGCCGAACTTATATAAATATATCCCAACATTGACGTAAAGTATGTTTTAATTATTAAACTTAAATACAAACATGTACGGGTGATATAATGTTAATAAAAGTGCATACACGACATTTCACTTTATTGCATAACTTAAGCACCATATTATTTAATTAGGTTGCGGTTAGGTTTTCGAGCATCATTTCCCGTGCACATCAATTCATACACTTTATTACTTGATTTCTTAAGGTAGGTTTCATAGCCCCTATTTTACTTGTTTTGAATTATTTTGGGGTGAGAATAGATGGTCATTATTGAAATACTTACTCGTTTATTTGAATACTCATTCGTTTTTATAAACATTTATTCGTTTATTTAAATATTTATTGATTACTTAGATACTTATTCATTTAAATAAAATCTTTATTCGCTTTATTTAAATATAATTGATTGCTCAAACACTTTGACTGGTTTATTTAAATACATATCTGTTTATTTAAAAAAGCACTATTAGTGTTATTTACATGATCGAATTTTCTCAAATACCTTGGTTGGTTTATTTAAATACTTACTCGTTTATTTGAAACCTTATTTTTTTTTAAATACTTTTGATTACTCCAATACCCTACCCGGTTAATAATATTGAATACTTGTTCATTATATAAAGCCACTATTCACTTTTACGTGAATACATGATTACTTTCTCAAATATTTTATTTGAGGTATCTATATACTTGTTCAATTGTTCGAACACATTACTAGTTTATTTATTACTTTTCAACTATTTTTCACGGTCAGAAGTACATAACCGATTACCTATTACCTAAGTTACACTTTAGCGAGAAGTCCCATTTATCATGAACCGTTGGGTTGACACCTCCGTTAGAGTTGGTCGCTCCAACTTGCTAAACGAATGCATATCATTTGGATTACCCTGGGTGTTTTGGCTAAGACACTCACTTGGGGCAAGTTATTATTTTGCTTGATTGCATACCTAGTATGTCANATCTAAATCATTAAGTTTCAAAGAAAATGACGTGAGGACGGTGTTAAGATCCTTTAGTTTTGACGATTGTCGTTCTTCTGACCTCACAAAGGTGAAATCGTTTAAATCCAATATGATGGTTCGAGGGCCCATAAGCTTTAATGGGAGGGAACTCGATAAAGTTTCTAGCTTTAAGCGTTCTACTCCTGAAGTATATCACACACCTACAAGAAGTCCATTGCCAGAACCTAAAGTTAAGACAGTTGAATCTTTAGCAACTGATGCAAAACCAGATGGACCTGAGTCACCTTCGGCTAAACCACTAATGAACCGTGAGCTTGCTGGCATCAGGCTACAGAAAACATATAAAAGTTTTAGAACGAGAAGACAGTTACCTGATTGTGCAGTCATGGTTGAAAAAAGTTGGTTAGTATTTATTTGCATGCTTTTGGTTTTTTGTTTAGTGGTTTCACTGTTTATAATTTCAAGCCATCTACCTATATATGGGTCAATTTGGGCTGTGTTGTATCTCAGGAAAAAAAAAATAAATAAAATAAAAAAATCAGCCAAGGGGAGAGGGTCAAATGGGTGGATACTTGCCCAAAGTCATTAGTTAATGCACATAAAAGAGTTTTATTTAAATTTTTGCTTATTATTTTAGAAATATTGTTTTTTCTAGTTGTAACTAACTGCATTCTGGTATTTATCAAAAAAATTTACTCCGTAATTGACAAAAAAGTGTTTGCAGGTTGAAAGATTACAGATTTCTTGTAACAACAGTTCTGATAAATTTTCTTACGTAACTTTTCAATCATATTTATGTAGGTGGAAGCTGTTAGATTTTGCCCAGTTGAAATGCAGCTCGGTATCCCTTTGAATTTGAGAAACCCGAAACTGCTGTTTCCTGTTGGTCAAGAGCTAGAACCCGAGCTGCAAAGGTACAGGATTTTTAAAAACATTAGAAGCATACTTTCAAGTTATCACAAATCTAATTCTCAAGCTTTGTTAAACTTTTATGTTTATTTCTTAAATGGCAGGTGGGAAAAGGCTTGTCAAAAAATGAAAAGGCTCATAAGTTTACAACATTAGCTCGAGGCAGTAAGTGTCTCCACTTACTAACCCTCTTTGAGGTTTTGGTTTTTATTTATTTATTTAAAAGTTATTTAAGATTTATCCTCTTTTTCGTTGGAACAGATTGATCCTCGACATTGCTATGATCACAACCTTGGTTTTATATGTCAAATGGCTTAATTGTGAGAGCAGGCAACCCTTTTTCTATTGGTAAGATCAAACGGACCTTAAGAAAGGCCTATAGATAAACATGCTTTAAAACATATTGTTCAACTATTTTTCACGGTCAGAAGTACATAACCGATTACCTATTACCTAAGTTACACTTTAGCGAGAAGTCCCCATTTATCATGAACCGTTGGGTTGACACCTCCGTTAGAGTTGGTCGCTCCAACTTGCTAAACGAATGCATATCATTTGGATTACCCTGGGTGTTTTGGCTAAGACACTCACTTGGGGCAAGTTATTATTTTGCTTGATTGCATACCTAGTATGTTAAGCTTCGAGTCATGAGCTTAGGGCAATAGAATTACTTTTTATATGACATTGTATTTGTTATAATTGTCATTCCTACTAAAATCTCGTGGTCCGTACTTAACGTTTTCATTTACTTAAACCTATGAACTCACCAACTTTGTGTTGACACTTTTAGCTTGTATTTCTCAGGTTGCAAAAGTTGATTGGTATAATATGGAGCATGGGCATTCGAGTCTCGTCTTTTGAAGACATGCATTTTCTTATCGTTCGATAACCCTTTCAAAAACTTATTACTTATTATTGTAGATCTTGCAATGATTTCAAAGCCTTGTTTAAACTTTATCGAACGCGTATTTCAAAACGGCTCATATAGAGGTCGTTCACTATAACTTTTATCTTTGTACCCTGAAGTCACGCCCCGGATACCTTTCCGATGCGACCCGATTTTGGGGGTGTGACTCTTTTCTCTGTCCCAGTTGGCGTTATGGATACTAATGTTGCAGATTAAAAGAAGCATGCAAGATGTTAAACAAAAAGGTGGAGTTCAACTCGGTAAAGATCGTTATTGAAAGTGATTCTATGAATGCGGTTTCATAGGCTCATACTCCAATCAATAGACCGTGGAGGTTATTACCTTACTTTCACGAGGTAGACATCTTTTTATCAAGTTGTTAAATTCATTCGATTGTTCATGTTCATCGGGAATGCAATTTTGATGCTGATAAATTGGCTAAAGATGTGGTTCATCGAACATCTCCTCTAGCTATATGGAAGGATGACTGAGTCATGATATGGTGAAATGACAGTGAAAATTGAGTCGAGTTGATGGGTTGGTATGTTGGTATTCGAAGTTACGTTCTCGTATGTTTGCTAAAAGGGTTGCTTAAATAACCATAACTTGTGTCTATTTATGTTGTGCTTGGTGTTGTATACATCCTTTATGTACTGGCTTATGGCCTATATTCTTCTTGCAATAAAGCCATCTTTTAAAAAAAAAAGGTAACTCTCTCTGAACGGGTTTTCAAATTTTCAACTCTTCTCTAGGGAACATTCTCTTCTTAAAGAATCTAGAAACGGAAAAATAAGAAAATTTTTCAACAACTAAACGTTACCTAAAGGTTTAATATGTAGTAACATTTATGCTTTCATCTATGTTTGCTTTGTTTTTCATTTTGCATGAACTAATAATGAACAAAGTAAAGGAGGGTCTTGAGTATATAAGGGCTTTAGGTTTTCATTATCTTCTCAGCTTCAGATAGGCGTGCATACGTGTGTCTCTTTATAGTTGAGAGAATCGTTTGAATAATCTTATGTATTAATTTTGTTTAATCATTTAGTTTTGCTTATGAACTTAAAACATTCAACCAATTTTTGTGCTTTAAATATATTGAGAAATAATAAATGGGAGGATAGTTGTATCATCTTTATGTTGATTTTATACTTTAACATAGTTTTTCACATGCTATCAAATTCGGGTTGATTTCATATTTTAATACAGTGTCTCACACTGCCTAGGGATAAAATCATGGTTTTCAAAACCGAACTGGATTGGCCTGTCGGACTGGTTTAACCGAGAACCGACAAAGTCACTGGTTCGGTAACAACGGCTGAACCGCTAGGGTCAACACCGGTTGAAAAAGTGAAACCAACCAAAAACTAGAGTCTCGAGAGAACTTATAGATCAACCACTGTTGTTGTCTTCTCGTGTTATTTTTCATCATTGAAGTAAAAATGGAGAAACACTTTTGAGGAGACAAACTTAAATATCACACTACAATGCCTTAGATCAAAATTATTCATGGGGTTTTTAAGTGAGGATTTGGGTTAGAATCAAGTCATGAATATAGAGATGAAAAGAAGAAAGATAATTAGTCACATACTAGATGTGTTAAGTCTAACACGGCAAGTACAAACTAGCAAATGCTGGATCTTTTTCTTTTATTTCTATTTTTATAGTTTGTGCACGTGTGTGGAATTCTTATAATTTAAATAATATGTTGTTCAATAACATTTCTTTTAAGAAAATCTTTTTGTTTTTGTTGTTTTTCATGCTTCTGTTAATTCTAAGAATATCATGAAAAATTAGTAAGCATTCGGCTCTTTAAATCGGTTGAACTCAGTCGGACAGCTTGAATCGGGAACCAATAAGATGACCAATTCAAAATTTTCCCTACCAATGAAAGGTACCTATGCTCATATCGTCAATGTGAACAACACTACTTTCCACCCTTTCATCACCCACAAATTGGCACACAGAAAAGAAAAAAAAAAAAAAAAAGTTTTGTTGAGATTGAAAGTCAATCTAATATGCAAGAAATTTTTTCTAAGAATGGTAAGTGAGTGACATGCCTTTTATGTGGATATAATGGTACAAAAAAGAGAATGCAAGGAACAAGGTAGATTTGTTAAGGCAAAGGCAAGATCAAGTCAGGCAAGTGGAAGTCAAGCAAGTGCACCACCACCAAGTCAACCAACTCGATCCAAAAGAGCAAAGAAGACTGCAATTAGGTTTAGTCCTATGAAATGATGTTTGTTGAACAATGTTTTATGCTTCAGTTTAGTAGTTGTGTTTGTTATACCTATTTAAGTTTAGATCTTTGGGTACTTGTACACTAAACACTTTTAGTATATGATAGCATTAGCTTTATGACCATGCATATCTTTCTTCTAACAACTTTGGTGATCCTTTGAATTGATGGTAATTGTGGTTTAATTAGCCTATTTATTTTATTTGTATTTGTTTTTAAGTTTAACTGTAAAAGTCAACTGATCTATTTAGCTATGTGGTTTACTCGTATATATTGTTGCTTGTTGGGGTTGACTATAAAAGTCAACAGGTCCATTTAGGTTAGTGATACTAGCAGGGTACCCGCGCGATGCGGCGGCGGGTACCCTGTGACTAAATTTTCTGGCGAACAAATGTTATTTTGTTTTGGGCTGCTGGATTCAGATTTATGTTTTGGAAGCTTAATTAGATTGTACATTGTAGTTAAATAGTTGTATGTTTTGGTGAAATAATGAATTAAATTGTGTATTAATTATATGTGTTGAATAGTAGTTTTTAGTTTTATTTGTTCTTCAACTACTTGTAAATTATGCTTTCTCACTTGTATTTTTGAATGAAAGGGTGTTTTTAATAGTGTATTAATTGTAATATGAGTAGTGTGTTTTTAGTTTTATATATGCTTTAGATACTTGTAAATAATGCTTTCAAGGTTGTATTTGCTTAAAATTGTATTAATGGTGGTCTTAAAATATTAAAGAGGAGGGAAGTGTCTTCCTCTATTATAAGTAGTATAGATACGTGTATGAGACTGAGCTGTGTTTGTGTAATTAATATTTTTTCTTTTGCTACACACATATTACTAAACATAATATATATTCAATAACTAAACATACCAAAACTAAATGGTCATTACAATATATATTCAATAACTAGTATAATAATAAACTATCATCTTAAGCTAAAAAAAATACAAATAAATCTCCAGTCTTCGATTTTGTTCAACAAGCTCTATGATACACTCTTTTAATATGATCCTAGCCATTAGTAGTCCTGAAATTATCATCATCGATCTTGCACACATACGTGAATCTAGCCAAAGGAAGACATTA
Source organism: Artemisia annua (assembly GCA_014162995.1). NCBI lineage: Eukaryota > Viridiplantae > Streptophyta > Magnoliopsida > Asterales > Asteraceae > Artemisia > Artemisia annua. The sequence continues at coordinate 105,279 of LBNU01009753.1, read as the reverse complement.
TCATATTTATATAAATGAAGTATAAAACGCCACCGTTTTACACGCTATTTTCCCGCCAAAAACCTTAGCCCATGCCAATGGAAAGAATAGCCCATGCCGGTGGCCTGGTCGGCCTGTTTTGTTGGGCCCTTTGGCCTGTTTTTCATTTTTTTTTTCTTTTTACCATCGACGGCCTGCTCATGTTTTATCTTTTTTTATATTTTTCCTATGTATATACAACGTTAAAAAAGGTTACGTGTTGATCATCGGCAATGGGGACGTACCTTTTTTCACCTAAACATACAATGTGTGTGGCTGAGATTATGGCAAGTACATATTTGCACGTGTGTTATACCTCCACAAGTATACCTAGAACTTTCTTCTCTACCATAATTTTGCTTTATACATCTTTTTTTGATACAGCAAAAACCAAGATCCTACATTGCCTGACCACAGTATCATAGCCAGAGAATCATAATCTCAGGAAGGTTTGTGTGAATATGTTTATGCTTTTTTATATGGTTGTCTTCTTCTATTGACCAATCTTTTTTTTGCAACTTTTTTAGATTTACAGGAAGTTAGCTTTTGCTTTGCTGCTGAAAAAGGTATACTTAAACACATATTCTTATGTGCATTGTCTTCTGCCATGTTGTTGATGTTACTATGTCTTATTCTTAAGGTTTCAACCTTTGCACTAGCGTATAGTGTGCCCTTGCATGTCTAGAACCTTATTAATGGTGCATGTGCATGGTTAATAATACCAGCTCCATATTACCTTTGTATATGCCATATGAAAATCAACCTGGAATTCGTTTGATGCTTATTAAACTGTGCAACTTTAGCTTTGCCATTGTATAACACCCTTTAGCTTTTCTGTCAAATATACCAACGCCTTAGCATCCTGCACTCACCATGAAAACTAAGAAAAAAGCGGTACGTAGGGTTAGTTCTTTACCCGCCAAACGGCCAAGGTTGTTGGGTGATACAGTCACTTATGACATAGGGGAAAACCCTATTGGTAATGTTCCATGTTGTTCACAATCTCCTGAGGCCCAGCCTTTGGATGCTGGCCTGGAAGCAATGTCTTCGGAGGCTATACAATCTTCTCTAAACCATCAATCTATTGAGCCTCATGAAGGGCAAGATTATTCGCTTCATAGTTTCCATCGTCCATCTCCTATGCTCAACAGTCCAACGACTGCATCCGCAAATGAAAACGGTCAGTTCTATTCTCCATTGTACCTTATTTCCCTTTTTCTTATACCTATTAAGCCATGGAATAAATTTGTAGCGATTGCATTTTAATTTTTTTTTTCTTTTTTCTGTTTCAGAATCAGAATCCCATGTTTCACTTCCTGTAGAGGCTAGCAGTTCGATGGACAAAGGAAAACGCAAAATGAATGAATTCTTTAACAGTGAAACAAGTGATGGTTTCTTAAACGGAAGGCCTGACCATGATCAGTTAGACCTGCTATGTAATTTATCATTGNATCTAATCAAGGTTCCTCTTTCAGTTTTCTTTAAACGTTTTTTTACATTTTATTTTTCATTGTATAGAACGATTACATGTTCCTGATACCGTGTCCCAATTCTGGATGTTGTTTGTACAGTCACACACGCGGACACCACGAACAAAGACCTGTTCTCTTTTCATGCGCCACCGTCGGTCCCAATAAATACTACCAGTCCGCGCACTAGGCGCACTGCTTCACGACGACGACCACAAGGTTAAAATACTTTTTTTTTTGTTCCTGTGTTCTACTTTTTAATCTCTTTGACTCTCCTTGACAGCATTTTCTTTTCCCTATTTTCAGTTACAATGCACCCTTTACAAAGAAATCAGCAACGTCCACGTGATGTGCGTGACAGGCTTAGAAGATCTCAGCAAGGTCTTTTGTTAATTGCCAATTGTCTTTTAGTTGCATGCATTTGCCGATACCTTTGAATCTTCTGCCTTTTCCTTTTTCATACTTTCATTTGTTCATGTTCAGGCCCTCCGAACACATATGTACGTATGGGTCGCTGTGATCGGATATGCCAGTATTGTAAAGCCCTTTTCTGGTATGATGAGAAAGTTCCCACCAGTAGCAGAACTGTTCCAAAGTATAATAGGTGTTGTAATGGTGGGAAGGTTAGGTTGGAAAGTCATCCCGAATATCCACCCTATATACGACAGCTATTTGCAGACCGCCATTTTTGGACAATATACGGGCGTATAATCAGATGTTTGCGATGACATCCTTGGGTGCAGAAATAGACAATTCTATTAACAATGGCCATGGTCCTTATGTCTTTAAAGTTTCTGGCCAAATATACCATTGCATAGGAGCCATGTGTCCAGAAACGGGTGCACGTCCAAGATTCTTGCAGCTTTACATTTATGAGAGAGAAAGAGAGGTTGCAAACAGGTTGGAAAAGTTCCAAAGAACAGGCGACGGTCTACGGCCAGATATTGTGCAGAATCTTATTGCCTTCTTAGACGAGCACAATAAATTGGTGCAGCTGTTTAGAACCGCACGTGAGAAATTGTCTGAGGTGGATATACCACAGTTTAAAATACAACTGTTTGGTGTCGTAGGCTCAAGGCAACATGAACTGCCATCTGGCGACTCTATTGGCGCAATTGTCTTTCAAGAACAACCAGATGTGGTGACTGATTTTGATGTTATTATTGAACAACACAACCATCAGCCAAAAAGGGTTAACAAGTTGCACGCTTCGTACATGTCCTTGCAATTTCCCTTGATTTTCATCTACGGCGAAGAAGGTTACCATTTGAACCGGTACCTGTTTGAGAGAACAGATTCAACACCTGATGCACCAAAAAGAATGACAATGAAGATGTACTATGCCGTATGTTGTCACAGCAGTATGTTGTCACAGGTACTAGCCTGCTAACAAGGAGCGGAAGATTGTTCCAGCAGTATGTTGTCACAGCATACTGCAGTATTGAAAAATCAAGGCTCGACTATATTAGAGAGAAGCAAAATGACATTCGAAGAGAATTCCTTGCAGGTTTGCATGATGCTATTTCACGAGGTGAACGAGAAGGTTCAGATGTTGGCACTAGGATAATACTCCCTGCATCGTTTGTGGGAGGGCCTAGGTACATGTACAACCACTACTTAGACGCTTTGGCTATCTGCCGTGTGTATGGAAATCCTTCGTTCTTTATCACATTCACATGCAATGTTAACTGGCCAGAAATCGAAGACTATATGGAAGCCTTTCCGGGTGTCCATGTTTCTGACAGGCCTGATGTTGTCGACCGTGTGTTTGAGAGAAAGATACATGATCTGGTCAAATTCTTAAGGGACTCNAAAAAGACATCTTTTGTGAAACGTTAAGAAACATCAGGGTACCACAAGGCTATTGTTCAAATTTCTCTAGTTTGGTCAGCCAAAATGATAAGAAGCTCATTGGCTTTAAATCGCATGACTATCACATGCTAATGCAAGAGTTTTTGCCCGTTGCTATACGTACAATCATGCACCCACCCACACGATTTGCTATTATCAGGTTTTGCTTTTTCTTTAAAGCTATATGTAGGAAAGAAATCATCTTGAGCGAACTAGATAAGATTCAACACGAACTTGTTGTGACACTGTGCCTTCTCGAGAAGTACTTTCCTCCGTCATTTTTTGATATTATGATACACTTGACAGTGCACCTAACTAGGGAGGTAAAAATATGTGGTCCCGTATGCTTTCGGTGGATGTATCCCTTCGAAAGATGTATGAAGGTTATTAAAGGACATGTGCGAAACAGAAATAGACCAGAGGGATGCATTGCTGAGGAGACTATCGCGGAAGAAACAATAGAGTTTTTTAGCGAGTATCATAAAACCATGAAAACTATCGGTATCCCACCTGATAAACATGTAACCAATGAAAATGAGGATGGAAAGCCATTGTCGGCCGGCAAATCAAATGTACTTTCCGGAGACGTCTTTCAGAAAGCACATTTGTATGTAATACAGAATACAGATGAAATTGTGCCGTATATCGAGTAAGTATTACTAACACATACATGTCTATTTCGTTGCTTAAAATGTTGTATCAGATATAATAATCAAATACATTGTTTTGTTTCAGGAGACACAAGCAATTTTTGAAAACAAAATACCCGGGTAGAAAAGTGGCATTGCTGGAGCATGAGCACACTAAATCTTTTGCTACGTGGTTACACAAAGAGGTAATCACTCGTATGTGTTGTTTATACTAATAGTTTATTTTTGATAAATATAAGTGAGTTGTTCCTGCACTTTAAAGGTAACATGTACTTGTAATGAAATTCAGGTTGAGAGAGAGTTAGCAATATCCAAAGATAGTGTATCAGAAACTGTGAGGTGGATATCATTTGGACCACGCGCCACCATAGTGAAATACGAGGCATATAACATCAATGGGTATACATTTCGTACGAAAAGTAATGATGGCATAGTTTACCAGAACAGTGGGGTTAGTGTTGAGGCAGCAGATATTCACATATCGAAGGAAGTTTCAACCACAAGAAAAGCATATTATTATGGGGTTTTACAAGAGATATGGGTACTAGATTACCATTGCAGGCAAATTCCTCTTTTCAAATGTGATTGGGTTAATTCAAAAAAAGGTGGGGTCAAACGCGATAATCTTGGTTATACATTGGTAGACCTGAATAGTATAGGCCACAAGGATGATCCGTTCATATTAGCCTCACAAGCACAACAAGTGTTTTATGTGAAAGACCCGGCAAATTGTAAGTTGTCTATTGTCTTTAAAACACCTAACAAGAATTACAAAGAAACGTATGACGATGTCGATGAGGAATTTAGTACAGTCATTCACGAGCAAAATGATAACGTACTGCCGGTAGTAAATCTACAAGCAAAGGATACCTACTATCGAACCGACTGTGAAGGTATTGTTATACGAAAATCAAAGTGAAGCAAATGTCATTCTCAAGCTGCAACACTCTGTTTAGGGATTTATTTTTTGTCTGCAGAACCTATTTAAGCTTTTGTTTTGCTGCAAATACTCTTTTAAAGGATTTATGTTGTTGTTTGTGTTGTTGTTGTTGTTGTATTAATTGTTAAGTTCGTACTTGCGAATACTCTTTTAAATTAAAGGATTCCAGATTATACAAAACTATAACTTCTAGCAGCATAAACTGTGTACTAGCCGTATTAACTATGTACTAGCAGTAGTACATAGTTAGCACTGCTAGTACACAGTTTATCATAAATGTGTGACCATATGTATGGAATTGTGACTACGCTTGAATATTGTGTGACAAAATATGACTATGATTTAGTCACACAAAAACTCAATGTGACTAATATCAAGGTTAATGATAACTGACTTCCCATTGTGGTATAAATAATAGTCACGTGAATACTTCACAATGTTACTATTTTGAATGTATTGGTCACATATAATACCCTTATAACGTGGCCATAAACATCCTATTGATACACATTTGTGATATAGTCACATGATCGTGCTTCAAATAACTGTGACTATACACATTAGGATTTGGCAAGCAAACACACGTTAAACTTTAGACACACATGTTAACTTACGTGACCATATGTGTCGAATTTTCGTTACACTTAATCATGTTTGTATGGTTTTGTGTCACCATATATGACATTTGGTCACACTCTTCAAGTGTGTGACATATATTTGTCACTCTTAAATGCATTTCGTGACTAACGCTTCAAACTGAATTTTTAGTTGTCAGGCATTTCAAATTCATATGTGGCTAACTATTCAGCAAAGAATAGCAGTCACGTTTATATAATGTGTGACAAAATTGACTATATAATTTAGCCACATACAAAAGTACTTCGTGTGACCATATATCTTCTTTGGTCACACTGGTCAATTGTGTGACATATATTTGTCACATATGTATATCTATAGCGTGACTAATGTTTCGAGCTGATTTGCATCGGTCACACGTCTCAAATTAAACGTGACTAAATGATGGAAAAATATTTACCATTTACCCTCTAGTCACATATATACACAAATGCGTGACAAATATTTTACGAAATGGTCACACAAATCGGATCAAGTGTGGCTGTTTATTTAACGCTGGTACATTTAGTCACGCAAAAATGTCATAGTGTGACCGTTCAAAAACGACCATGTGTGACGAAAGGTCATTTTTGGCCTAGTGAAAGGTGGCTTGTCGTTGCCTGGATTGTAGATGGGTGGCTCAAAATATTCATCGAACATCGGATCAAACAAACTTTTCAATTCTTCACAAGTGGGTGGTACATAAGGTGATGCAGACGTGGAATGCTTGATGAGTGTGTAAATACTCATCATTTTTCTATCATCTGAACTGCCAAAACACCCAAAAACACCAAATAATGCATCAAAATAGTAAAAATATTCCAAAAGTGTGTTTTATGTGTTCTAGATGCAAAATGTTTGAAAACAAATGAAAAACAAACAAAGTTTGCACAATTGGCAGTTTCAGTCCCTCAACTTTCACAAATTGTCAA